>JAQQSU010020303.1:0-10075 GCA_028627135.1 Pseudochirops cupreus | reverse complement strand
TTCTTGGTCTGGGATTCTTCTTTTGGTCATTTATTTTCAGCTTGCAGCCTGGACTGGAGGCTAGAACTGAGTCCCTTCTCTGTTCCTGGGGTTAGAGCCACACAACTACTGGTTATTTCTGAACTTGTTCCTCATTTAGGACAAAACTTAGATTCTGTGACCATGCATCACCTGCCCCCTCTGGTTACAAGTCCCTTCCTAAGTCTTCACTTGATCTGTTACCTGGAAATGAGTAGGGAGCTACAAGACTACCATTTGGCACCTGTTCCGGCATTGTTCACGATATCAGAGTTCCCCTGGGACCTCTTCTCGTCCTTGGATACAGCCTTGGCCTTCTTTCAGGCCCTGTGTCCTAGAATGCTCTGCCAGACACACCTTTGGCCGTACTCTGATCCGCAGTGTCCAAAGACTTTTCTCTCTGTTTCCCTATTTTGACTTGAACTGGAAAGATGACTCGTGAATTATTTTTACTTGAATTTTTTGATCAGGACTCAATCTAATACTCTTTTTCAATCTTTATGGAGTGTAGGGGTTGTGTTGTAGGTACTGGGATATATTTCTTCCTGTTACTTGGCCAGCCTGACTCTATCTTGCCTGAACTCAGCATCCTACTTTTGAATAGTGCTAATTATTAGTAAGTTCTTTATATTGAGCCAAAACCTTCCTCCTCATAACTTTCACCCACCAGTCCTTATTCTGTTCTCTGGAACTGAGATCATAAACAAGTCTGATTCCCTTTCCACTATGCAGCCCTTCAGTTATTTCCCAAATATAGTCAAAATAAATATTTGTTAAATGAATGAATGAATATGCACCAGATTTGGAAGTTTGAAGGACTTTTAATAATGCAATTGGGTATTGAATTCTTATAGAATTACCTCATTTCTGAAGCCAATCTTATTTCAAAAATTGTAACTGAGGTGAGGGCTTGGAGTGATAAAGTTTATGGTAAGTATTTTCCTTTTTGTGTTTCTTCAAATTTAATAGGCTTGAGCAAAAAAGTGACTTCAGATTTCCGCTTGATGAAGGACCTGGCTGCAGAAACTCATCTAAACCCTATTCGCAGGCAACAGAGACTGTCTAGACTTGTTGATGACATTCAGAGGTAATTTATTGTTATACAAAGCCTTCCTTGAAATATATTGTTTTCTTTCTCACGTACAGTCCAAGTTCTAGAATCTCACATTTTACAGAATAGTTGGGTGCAACCTTGCACACTTCCTGGTTAACCTTTTCTGTAGAAAAATAGAGAGGCCTCATTCTTGTTGGACTTGGATATTTGTAAGCAGGAATACAGCTGCCTAAGTGTCTTATGTGGTAGATGAAAGATGAAATGACTGAGGAAAACAAAGGTTCAGTCTTCTGAGTGTACCAATTTAAAAAGCAGTGCACGGCAATTGCCCAACAAAGCAGGACCAGGCCCCTTCCTCAGCTTAAGTCTGGACACAATACGGGGGAGACAGACTTTGTTTTTATACATTAAAAACAATTACTCAGATGAAGTTAGTTAATTAAAAAGGAACAGTACAACATTACATAATCTGATTTCTAATTGGAGGAAAGATTAGGAACTTTCCAAGTTGGGAGGGGAAGAGGGAACAGGTACAGTTCCCTGATTTCAGAGAAGAAAGTGTCCTACTCCACAAACATCTGTAACCAGTCAAGGGAACATGCAAACAGTTACTGATTGATCAGTATGGCGCCAGTTTTCAGATAAGACAAATGGATTGCTTGAGATGTAAAATTGTGAGAAAACTCCTTGCATCAGTCTTTGGATTTGACTGGGTTTCTGATCAACATAACCTAGGTCCTTGGTTAAGAGTCTTTAATCAGCAGGTAGAGGTGGTCCAATTTTCCAGCCACTCAGGGTTAGGTTCAAACAGTGCAATAAAGTTTTCTTCCAATTCCCACAATTGAATAAAGTTTTCTCACAAGACAGATGTGGGACTACACACATAATTAAGTAGAAATGAACTTAGCTCCAGAATTGAATCATAAAGAGTAATTTGGTTCCCACAGTTAACCACTTGCTGTCCTAATTGCCTCCATTCCCTGGCTTGGCACACTTGAACTCAACTGCAGAATCCTGTTAGTGACAGGTTGGGTATGACTTATAAATCCATACTAGGGACATGCCATTGACCTTTCATTTGGGCTTCTAATCCTCCCTTAAAGTATAAATACCCTTAAGCCAGAATCAACCCTCCCGATGCTCTGAAAAATCTTCCTGGCCTCTCTACTTGGAGATGGATTCTTCACCCTGAGTTCAAATTCTTCTTATGGCACTTACTACATTCTTGCCCTTGGGCAAATCATTTAACCTTCCTGGGCCTCCTGGTCTTTATCTCTAAGATTAGAGAGTTGTTCTATGTGATGTCTGAGTTCCCTTCAGCTAAATCTATGATCTTATGATCTTCCTGCCCACTTGGGGAATTAGGCTGGGCCCCTTGTGTATTCTTTATCTACTTCCCTGGCGCATTGGAAGTTGACTTTATTTAGATCCTTGGTTTTTCTTAAAACATTTAGAGGTCAGTCTTCCTGACTGATTTCTATGGTGCTCTTTATTTATATCACCTGTCTCAATTAATCACATGAACAGGGACCCTCACACACATGATGCCTTGGATACCTGGCATATGGAATAAAACATTTTATTACCTTAGGTCATTGGATAACATAGAAACACCAGTATGATGTCACTAAAAGACCGGAAGGGACCAGTGTTCTAAGGAGCTGCCTATATCTGGAGTTTTGTTCATTTACTATACTCTCAAAAGAACAGTTTGGAATTAGTGTAGTGGGTGTAGAAGGGGGCAATGAAATGATAAAAATGAGCAGCAGTCTGAGAAATCCAACAAAAATGAGAAGGAAGAGCTTATGTCACTTTGTTTTTTTCTTCACTGATTTTTTTTTCCACTGAAGATGGATGCACTCATAATTTCACATCAAATTCTCTTCTCCACAGAAACACAGAGGCTCGTTTTGAACTAGAGACCTGGGGACTACAGTTTGGATGCCAAGTGTCTCTGACAGGCCGGGTAGTTCCTTCTGAAAAAATACTAATGCAGGACAGTACAGTGAGTGTTGTCGTTTTATTTTCATTTCTAAAGAGATATTTTCATGCACAGAAGTGTGAACAGGTAGAGTGGTTGACGGATCGCAGCCTGTTTAATTTCTCTGCCCTCTTAGCTCGGTAACCCTAGAGTCTTCCTCACTCTCTCTTCAGTCCGAGCATCCTTTATTTTTTCTCTCCTCATTGTCCCTGGTTTCCTTCAGGTCCTCTATAAAATGTCACCCTCTACAAAGAAGCCTTTCCTGATCCCCGTAATGCTAATACCTTCTTTCTAAGATCGCCTCTGATTTATCCTGTTTTTATCTTGTTTAGATGTATGTATTTACATTAGCCTCTGAGTTCCTTGAGAGCAGGGGATTTTTTCTTTTGCTAAGTCCCCAGGATTTAGCACAGTGACTGGCACATAGTAGGTGTTAAATAAATGCTAATTGAGCTGAAGAAAACAAGTATTTATTAAACTCCTACTATGGGCTAGGCATTGCACTAAGTGACTGTTATCTCAGTTGATTCTCATAACAGTGCTGGCAAGTAGGTACTATTATCCCCATTTTATAGTTGAGGAAACTAAGGCAAACAGGTTGAGAGACTCGCCCAGGGCCAGATGGCTAGTAAAGAGTCTGAAACCAGATCAGTTCTTCCCGACTCCAGGTTCCACACTCTTTCTACCCTGCCTGCCTCTGAGGTGACTATTTAATTCATCACTGTGCTCAGTAGGTGGCTGTAGATGCCATTATGTGAAAGTGTTGTACTCTGAGATTTGTTAGGAAATGTTATTTCTAGCCGCTATTTAAATATAGGCTCATAGAAGGACCCTAGGTAAGCCACAACCCTGGCCTCCTGTCGATTGGCTTTGGATCTGGGCCTCATCCGTCAAGTGAATGGGTTGGACCCTCTCTCAGTCTGTGTGTTCCTAAGAAACTAGAGAGCTGGGAGGTATCTTAGAGATCATCTCATCCAATATCCTGTTTTTATAAATGAAAAAAACTAAGGCCTAGAAAGGTGATGTTATTTGTGTAAAATTAAACACTAAACATTATTTGTGTAAAATTAAACATTAAGCATTAGTGGCAAACCTGGAATTAGAGGTCAAACCTCCTTACTCCCAGTTGTAATTAAAGCAGATTCTCTTGATATCATTGAGACTTTACATGCTGACTCTGTAGTTTAAAAAAAAACTCAAACAACCCTTCCCCCCTTCCCCACCTTCCCACCCCCCTACAACCCTAAAGAATTCCATGATTGGTGTGCTAGAGTGTACAGAACGTAGAAGGGCAATGGATTCAAGTCCCATCTTTACCACTTACAAACTGTGGAATTGTAGATATGCCTCTTACCTCTCCTGGCCTCACTTTCCTTAGATACCAAATGGAGGTAGTAATTCCTATAATTACCTACCTTATAGGGTTGCTGTGAATAAAACAATAAAGTCTCACATTGTTGTGAGATGCAGCATGGTCTAGTGTTTAGAAGGCTGGACTTGGAGTAAGGAAGTGCTGGGTTTGAATTGAACTTGATACTAACTAGTCGTATGACTTTAGGCCAGTCATTGAAACTCTGGATACCTCAGACAGCTCCCCAGGATCATAGGTCTAGTGATGGAAAGGGACCTTAAACACTGTCTTGTTCAGTTCGCTCTTTACAGATGAGGAAACTGGGGCCCAGAGAGGTTATGCAACTTGTACAAAGTCACATAGGGGATAAATAGTAGTCAGGATTTGAACTCAGGTTCCCTGGACTCTTAGTTCATTGTTCCTTTCACTCAATGGCACTTCCCCTTCATCAGCTTATTAAGGGACTGGTTGTGATCTGAGTTGGTGGATAAAGTTCTCACAGTGGAAATTTCCCCATGCTCACACAATCCCAGATCCAGGAGCACTTGCATATTATGATACGTATGGCACTGTATTTAATGATAATAAACTATCCTTTTAAAAATCATTTATTTTTAACATTCATTTTTAAAAATTTGGAGTTATAAATTTTCTCTCTCTCCAGCCCCAACCCCACTCAGTGAAAAGGCAAATAATATGATATTGATTATACATGTGAAATCATGTAAAACATTCCTATATTAATCATGTTGCAAAAGAATAAAAAGGCAAGAAAAATAAAGTTTAAAAAAAGTATGCTTCAGTTTGCATTCAGAGTTCATCAGTTTTTTCTCAGGAGGTAGATAGCATTTTTTTTAAATTTAACTTTAGCATTTTTCATATCATGAGTCCTTTGGAATTGTCTTGAATCATTGTGTCTGTCAGAGTACCTAAATCTTTCAGTTGATCAATTGATAATAAATTATAAAGATGAAGGTTGCACAACAGTAATCCCATAGTTTTGATCATTTCTTTTTTATTTTAAGCTTCTAAAGGAAAGTGCTGCTTGGCTATTAAAAAATTGAGGCCCACAAATGGGATACAGAAGCTACAGTGAGATCCTTTTTCCTCCTTTTTCCAGGGAGTGGGCCTATGTGGAGGGGCTGCTGGACTCAGCTTTGTTTGCATCTCCTGGGGCACTTGTTTTTGGTATTTCTGCAAAGTGCTTGTTTTCTTAGCTTTCTTATCCCTGGGGCTTTAGGAGAGGGAGTAAAAGCTCTTATATACTGGCATCACCTCTGCTCCTGCTTGTGCTATGTGGAAAAAGAATCCTGACCTCCACCATCTTCTGTGCTATCCTTTATATTGTTGAAGTAGCCTGGAAAATCACAGTTAGCATTTTCTGTTTGAGATTATAATGTTGTCTCTATGCCCAAAGTAAAAAGATCGGTGCAGAGGAAGACAACCATAAGAGTGAGGGGAATGGAGACCATATCCTATATGAATTAGTTGAAGGAACTGAGGAGGCAGCATAGTGCAATGGAGAGAACTCTAGATTTGTTGTCAGAGGATCTGGGTTCAAATCCTAATTCTCCCACTTACTGTCCATAAAAGGAAGGCTGTACTCAATGATGTTTAAGGTCTCTTTCAACTGTAAGTCTATAATCCCCTGACCATATGTTTATTTAGCCTGGAAAAGAAAAGACTTAGGGGGAACATGATGGCAATCTTCAAGTACTGGAAAGACTCTGCTATGGTGGAAGACTTGTTCTTCTTGAGACCAGAGATCAGAGGTAAGGGACAGTGGACAGAAGCTGCAAAGAGAGATTTGATGTAAGGAAAAACTTGTCAATAGCTAGACTTTTCCAAAGTTAGTTGGGGCTGCCTCAGGAGGTAAAAGTTTATGCGCTGGAGGTCTTTGAGTGGAGGCAGAATGACCTCTTGTCAGTGTTTTCATGAAAGAGATTCTTGTTCAGCAGTGAGTTGAACTAGGTGACTTCTGAGGTCCCTTCCAATTCTGCAATCCCATGAAATCATTTCACTTCATTAGACCTGGGTTTCTGTATTAGTAAAACAAAACAAAGGGGTTAGAATAAATAGTCTCCAAAGTCCCTTTCACGTTGGCCATGAATTGGGTCAGACAACTCTGAGGTCACTTCTGATCCCATAATTCCATGATGTCAATTCTCCCTTTCCACCTGGGCTTCCATATTGGTAAAACAAAGGAGATAGAATTTTTTTTTTTTGCTTTTTGGAGGGGGGAAAGCAGGGTAATTGGGGTTAAGTGACTTGCCCAAGGTCACATGGCTAGTAACTGTTAAGTGTCTGAGGCCCGATTTGAACTCAGGTCCTCCTGACTCCAGGGCCAGTACTATATTCACTGCACCACCTAGCCACTCAAAGGAGTTAGAATAAATGGCCTCCAAGATCCCTTCTACTTTAGCCATTCTCTGGCTTTCTGTGGTAGTCATTACTGGCCATGAGTGAACTCTACCAAACATTTCGGCTAAGACCAGAATCCCATTGGATCACTCTAGATGTGACTTTTAAGTGACTGCCTTCTAAATGGATTCTTTTAATCATGATGTTTTCCTCTTTCTCAGTGTCAGCCCATGTCTGCTGCTGATTGGTCGAGGGACATGCGCCACTGGAAGCTATTAGGAGTCCAGCCTTTGAATAACTGGCTAATTGTGTGTAGCCACAGAAATGAAGATGCAGCTGAGAGCCTCCTGAGCTGCTTGCAAAGAGTGAGCGGTCCCATGGGATTTCACATTGGGAAGCCCAAAATGTGAGACTATTTGGAGAACTAGCCTCTGATCTCTCTCTCTCTCTCTCTCTTTTTAAATTCAGACATAACTTTCGCTCTTTCATTTAGTGAGAAGCTTAATGTCCCCTGAAACATGAGTAAAAGACTTCTTTGTTGGAAGATATTCCCTAATGTAAACAGAGAGTCCAGGAGAGGGATTTTGCCACAAGTAGCATTTAGAAAAAGTTTCTCTTATGGTATATTCCAGGTTATAATATTTCTAGAAAGCTTTGCTTTCACACAGTTCCTAAAAAAGGTGTTAGAAACAGTTTAAATAGTTTCATAAGCTTTTCAAATCAGTTATTTTTGAAACTTAACAGTAATAAAATAACAGTTAAACAAACAGCTTTCTTTGGGCTTATAAAACTGAGTTTAAATTTAATTTAAAAGGAAAAGAGATTTCCCAATCCAAACTTTTACATAATAGAAAATGTACTAGGGTTAGGAGACTTGGTTTTGAAGCCTGACTCTGCTACTTTGTGTTTTTGTAATCCTGGGCAAGTCACTGCCCCTCTGGACGTCTGTTTTCCCATCTCTAAAACAAAGGGTTTGAATTTGGTGGTTTCTAAAATCCTTCAGCTCTAGATCTATGAACCAAGAATTCTCCTCTTGTAGTATAGATAGTTTCCTAATACTCACAGGAATTGTTTTCTCTCTTTGTAAAAATAGGTACCTGCTTTGCACTTTACTGACATTTGATGTGCTTGTGAAGAGAAGCAGGCACTGTGATATTCTTTATTTAATCTTCTTTCTCTCCCTCCCCCACGTTCCTTACCCATCTCTACTCCAATGAAAATAATATGTGTTCAGAGGTAGAATGGGGTGACTGTAAGACTGCAGAATCTTAGAGGACTCTCAAACCTCATAGGACCATAGGGCAGTGCTGGAAGGGACTATTTTATTCAGTGTGTAACTAAATAGGAATTTCTCCTACAACACTCTTGACAAGTGATTATCTGGGTTCTGCCTGAATACCAGTGGTGATTGGGAGCTCACAACCTTCCGGAGGTAGCTCATTTCATTTGGAAGAACCTCTAAGTGTTAGAAAGTTTTCCCTCAGCTGGCTAAAATCTGCTTTTCTGTTGCTTCTACTCATTTCTCTGAACAGAACAAGCTGAATTATTTTTTTGATGTGACGGTTCTGCAGAAACGTGAAGACAAGTATCATGTCTGACCTAAGTTTTCTCTTCTCTAGTTTAATCATGTCTGGTTTCTTAAACTGGCCCTCTTCTAGCATGATTTAAAGTCCTGTACCCATCGCTTACTTCATTTTGTCAGTGTCTTTCCTAAAATGTCATGTCAGAACTGAGAAATATTCCCTGTGTGGTTTCACCTTGGCAGAACACTCCGGAACTACTACAAGATGGTAGTTAAATTTTATGCCTTTATAATCAAAGAATGAAAGAATTAAAAGTAACCTTAGAGATTGTCTGTTACAACCTTCTCATTTTAGAGATGAGTAAAAGGGCCTGGAGAAGAAAAGTGACTTCCCCAAGGTAACTGTTATTGGAGGACCTGGGACCAGAAACCTTATCTCCTCATGCCCTGGTTATCACTCTGTGTGTGTGCCATAGCTCTTTCTATCTTTCCCATCTTTCAGTCTAGCCAGTGTTTCCTAGAGTTATTTTAATAGAGTAAACCATACTCAGAACTCAAAATTGAACTTAGTTAATAGTGAATTTTGGTACAACAGAACAAGGCTTCTTAAAAAAACTCAGATGATCCTAAAGCCTCGTTTTAGTTAATTGTTTAAAACTTTTTCACTATAGAGTTTATTTCTAGAGAAAATTGCCTGGCTTGAGTTTCATTTTCTCTCATCTCCTTTCCCTGTTCTGTAGGAAAATAGAGTAAAGAAAGGAGCAGATTGAGGCATACAGAACAGGATGCATAGGCTCTGTGTAATACACGTATTGGAGAATAAGTCCATGAACAGTTAAGAAGAATAGATAGTGGAGCTTTTTCTTGCTTAAAGCTTTATTGTTAATGACTGGCTTCTCCTCCTGGGGAGATTTTCTGTTTCCCTTTTGATTGTTATACATCGTCTCCTTTTTTTTTTTAATTTACTTTTAGTTTACAACACTCAGTTCCACAGTCCCTTGAGTTTCAGATTTTCTCCTCCTCCCTCTTCCCCACCCCCATTATGGCGGCATGCACTCTGATACAGGATCTACAAATATCTTTCCATTAATCACTAATCAGATTGTAAAGAAGGATTATAACTGACGGAATGATCAGTGGGAAAGAGGAAACAAAACAAAACAAGAAAAAGAAACAGAGCAAGTAGTTTGTTCCAGTCTGCACTCAGACTCCGCATCTCCTTCTCTGGATTTGGATATCTCCTTCAGTCATGAACATCATCTCCTTTTAAAAAGACTAGGGTGATGATTTTCAAGTAGGGGCTAAGTTTACCTGCCTGTCATGGAATTGGACATGACAAAGAAATTAAAGTTTTACATTTGCCGCAGACCAAGCTCACCTGCCACAAGAAATCAGGACATACTAGTCCTGCCACCTGGAGGGTTATTCTTAAAAAGTACCTCAGATTTAAAATGACTCCATAATATCAGCATAGAGACACCACGACCAACTTCTGCAGGAAACTAAAGTAGGATCTTTGATTTTAAGCTAGAGAAGACCTGAGAGGTCTTCTAGTCCAGTTGCCTCATTTTGCAGATGAAGAAACTGAGTCCCCAAAAGGTAGATTTGATGACAGTCACACAGATATTAAGTGGCAGAGTCAGGATTCAGATCAACACCCTTGACTCTAGAATCCAGCACACTTTCCCCTGGACCATTTGGCTTCTTCCCAAGCTCCTTGTGGTGCAGGAATCATGTTTTATGTATTAGTGCCCCATGACAGTGAGCTTAGTGCTAAGCATATAGTCT
>JAQQSU010020302.1:0-10075 GCA_028627135.1 Pseudochirops cupreus | reverse complement strand
AGCTTGGATTAAAACTAAGAATCACCTACCCAGCAAAATTGGGCATAGTATTCCAGGGGAAAATATGGTCATTCAATGAGGTGGAAGACTTTCAAACATTCCTGCTGAAAAAACCAGAACTGAAAAGAAAGTTTGACACTCCAACACAAGAAGCATGAGAAGACAAACACGGAAAAGAAATCATAAGAAGGAAGAGATGGTCATAAAAGTATTAGACAATCCTGTGCAACCAACTGTGAGCTCTCTACGTCACTCTTCATCAACGCAAAGATGTATCATGCTTTATGCTGTACTTTTGACTTTTGCAATCAGTTCCAGTATTCCAGGGAGGTGATGGAATTTCAGCCCAACATTGCAGTATCAGGCCTTACCAGTAGTGTCTTCTGGGCCCACTTCAGGGTTATACTGCAATATATTGGGCTGGAAGACTGAAACTACCCCCTTCCCTCAATCTGCTCACATTCTTTTAGTAAGAATAGAGTCTCTTACCTGTCGGTTTTGTAATTGGCCCCTCAAAATCCCATTGGTAAAGATGTCCATGGTTTCAAATCCTGGTTCTGTTATTCACTTGCTAGCTGTGTGACCTTGGGCAAGTAACTTAACCTCTCTTGCCCTCAGTTTGTTCCTTGAGAAAATGGAACAAGGCCTGTGGGTGATTTGTGATGTCTCCATATAACTTTAATGTCTGTCATCTCATGACATTCTTTGTGAATCTACCTTTTCCTATGGTTCAATGTCTCTTACTGACTGGACTTTGGAGCTGATTCCTTGAAGCAACTTTTTTTTTCCAGGATGCTAGGTTCTAACCCTGCTTTTTCATAAAGGCTACCAGCCCCTAGCTCTTCCATCATGAAAAAGGGACAGTTGTGGCTCCTGCCCCTTACTTAGGGAACTCTTGGGCAGCTCCAAGATAAAATCAGTGAATCAGATGGGTGAGCAAGTGTATGTTTGCAACGTAAGTCCTCATCCATTAGGAGCATCCTCTCTGGGAACTTTAGGTCACAGGCTAGAAGTTACCAAGAACTTGGAGCTTAATAATTATCACAGACATTTCTAGAGTACTTGACAAAGTCCTGCCTTCATTATAGCCTTGAGAGGGCAGGGGGTGCAATGTCTACAATCCCTGTTTTGTGGAGGAAACTGAGGCTTACAGGGTGAAATGACTGCCCAGAGCCACACAGCTAGTCAGTGTGGGAGCTAGGATTGCACCCCAGACCCCTCCCCACATCCCACTGCCTCTCCACTCATCCACTTTGTTGTATGCGTGCTTCTTGTTCTTTTTTATCTTGTTTGGACTTATATTTTCCAGTGAAAGGGCTGGTGAGAAGAGTCTTTGACAGACCCTGACTCTCTGTACCACCATATACCTCTTTCTATCTTGAGATCCAGCCCCTTAGCTGCGTACCATCTCAGCACTGCAGTGGCTTCATCCCACTGCATATCTCCTAGTGATTCCCTTTGTCTTCTCTTCCCCATGAGGCCTGTAGAGTCTGGTTGTTGTCTTTATTTTTGAACATTCCCTTAAAAAATAAAATGATTGGATTTGCAAAAAATAAAAAAAAATAAAAAAATAAAATAAAATGTTAGGGGGAGTAGGGGAGGATATAAAGAGAACAGATTGGGGGAAGGGTATTCAGTAGGCTTACTATTTTGGGGTGGAGAAGTAGGGGAAAGGCAAGGAAAAAATTTGTAACTCAAAAACTTGTGGAAATGAATGCTGAAAACTAAAAGATAAATAAATAAATTGAAAACAAACAACTCTAAATGGAAACCAATTTGACAGACGTATGGGTCAGATCTGAGCTAAAAGGAAGAATTTGATAACAACTGGAAGTAATTGAATATTTCATGGATTTCCTGAGGTTAGATTACAAGGAAATTTTAAATTATTATTTGCTGGAGATATAAACGCAGAAGGTTTCATGTTCTTTGAGATAATCAGTCAATAATTTTTGAGAATATAGGATCAGAATATCTTATATCTGGAGTTGGAAAGGACATCTGATATTATCTGGCTAGCTGAATGCTATTTTCTTTCAAATGAAGAAACAGGTTTTAATGGGTGAGGCTATTTCTCTCAAGGTCATCCAGTTAGTATGAGGCATTGCTAAATTTGAACTCAAGCTCTGTACCTCTCTCCAATACTGACTTTTTTTGTTGTTGTTGAATGAGTGTCCAATTTCAAAAGAGCAAAGTGTTTTCTATTTGCCATATATTTTGGTGATGTGTGTGTTTATCTCAGGAAAATTTTGACAGCATTTAAATTTATTGTATGCAGAGATTCTCCATGTTGTCTAAAACATCCAGTTTACACAAACTAATAAAATAGTAGTATCTTCCCATTAAATGGCATCTAGAAACCTTGTATTTTTAGGCATGTTTTATTCAATTGGGAAACAATAAATCTACCATCTTGATAAAGGAATAATTTATTGCAGTAAGAATGGAACAAGTTATATGCAGGAGTATAATGGATGGTTGTACTGTTGTCCATACTACTCATTTCTGTGACTCATATTCTAGTTCTTTGCACAATTAATCAATCATATATTCAGAACACTCTATGTTACTAAATAAATATACTCTCAATATTTTTTATTTAGGGCTTTGTTTTGGTGTAGACTTTTGATTTCTCTTTTTTTGTAAGGAACTCCCAGTAAGGAGTTCCCTCTCTAATACAGATTAAGCATTCTTTACATTAAGAGTATTATAGAGTTGCATAGGACAGTGAGAGTTCATGTGAATGGCCCAGGGTCAAATAGGCAATTTTTGTGTTGGAATTCCTGTCACGTAGTACAGTGCCTGTCATATGAAAGATATTTAATAAATGGTTATTAATTCATCAATTTCTCCAAAAACATACATTTATTTTGAACTTCTTTAATATTATCGAAGTTTATAGTCTCAGAAACATTCTCAATTTAGACTCATTCATGCTACATTATCCAATTGGATGCCAAATCATACCATTTCCCTCTTACCAGCATCTCTCATATCTGCCTCTCCTCTCAATTTGTACAATAATTTTAAAACATCACACAATGCCACGCACAAGCAGATTCCTAAAAGAATGCTACTGTGAACAGCTTTTAGGGTTAAGATTACACAATATAGTGAACACTCTGTTTATTCCATTACAAATCAAGGCAAACATTCACAATATATCACAATATAATATTCACAACATTACATCTTATCACAGAAAATGGCCACACAGTTTTCACTACAGTGGCCACAATATTTAGAACAAGAAACAATAGAATAATCAAACTTCCACTCATGGGGCAACTCAATACTTAATAATTTAATCAATTTACAATAGAACAATCAAACTTCCACTAATGGGGTAACCATTAACTTAATCAGTCACTAACCTAGATTCACAATTACTAAATATCATTAATCACAAATACAGTCATTTGAAAACCACACAAACCCTCCACCCCTCCGTTTCCAGAAAACCTCAATTTCATCCAAGGGGAGGCCTTTTCTTCATCTTGACTCTGGGTGATCTCTCTGATTCCCTGGATCCCCTTCCATGGTCCCAGATTCTACTTAAATCCACCAAAAAGTCAACCTGGATTCAGAAGCAGCCAGCTCCCAACTGCTTGTCCAGTCTTCCAAGTAATTCTTGTTACACACTGAAGTTCACAGGGTCCAGCACATCTCAAACTCTTCACCACTTCTCTTGCCTGGAACTCAAGGATCAGCCAGGCCACGAGCAAACAAAATCTTATCCAAGTCATGCTTCTTCAGTCCTCCAGCACTGCAGCTGGCCCTAGAACCCAGAAGGAATATCGGCCTTCCAAGCAAGCCCTCTCAGCCTTGCAGGAGGCCTTCTAGGCAAGCCCTCTCAGCCTTGCAGGAGGCCTTTACCAGATTCTGGTCTCAGGAAAACTCCATCTCAGTTCTCAGTCAGCTTCCAGATGCTGGGAGAGAAACTCTCTCTCTCTCTCTCTCTCTCTCTCTCTTCCTCTCTCTCAAGAAAACTCCAACTCAGTTCTCAGCTTCCAAATGCTGGGAGAGAAACTTTCTCTTTCTCTCCCTCTCCCTCTCTCTCAGCTGTCTTCAGACTCCTTGATTCTTCCTTCACCAGGAGCAGTATTCCAATTCTGTCTCTCTGTCTCTGGAATTTTTGCTTATATCCACACACTGGCCTCCTGTCTCAGCCAATCCCCTTCTTCCACATTAACAGGGGAGTTCATGCCTTCTTAACAGTGGGACAGTTTGCACCTACTGTACTTAGCCCCAAGGTACTAAGTGCTAAATACCTGCTGAACTGATTCCTATTACACATCATCAGCTTTTTCTTTTAGACTATGGTTTGTTTCAAGCATCTTTCCACTCTAACCTATCCCCCATACAGCCATTAAAATAATTTTCCTATAGTATAGATCTCTCCATATCACTTTCTTACTATATAAATTCTATTGGCTCTCTATAACCTCTAAGATAAAATACATATTCTTCAGTTTGCTTTTTAAGGCTATTTTCAGTCTGACCACATTCTGTCTTTTAAGCCTTCTTATACATCATGTTCCTCTATTCACTTGACAATCTAGTTATATAAGCTTAGGTTACTAGAACTCAGAAATTACATTTTATTTACCATATCTGTGCCTTTGGACTCAATTTCTATCTCCAATTCTTCAATCTTGTTTCTTCTTACCCTTTGTTTTTAGAATTCTTGATTACCTTCCTAACAGTTAAGTGCCTGTTTTGCTTGAGACCTTGCCTAATCCTCTCAGCTTCTTCTGCCTTCTCTTCCATATTTTTTATATTCTTTGAATATTTTCATATGCCCATATTTTTGTATAGCTATACTAATTTCATGCATCTCCTCCATTAGAATGCAAGTTCCTTAACAGACTTTTTTGCTATTTTATTTGTATCTCTCTGCCATATAGTGAATGCTTAATAAATGATTGATTTCTTGACTGACAGAAAATTTTGAAGGAATAGATAGACATCCGATATAAGAGATACAGCACTAAAAGACATATCCCTATCTCCTCACAGTGAACTTATACACATTGCTACACAGTTTTTTTTATTTGTTTCATTTAATCAGTGATGGGTCATTAATTTTGAGAGTGATTTGTAGGTTCTTGAAAGTCTATATTCTACTGACTATTATTTAAGAGATAGAAAAAGGGGAAAGGAGTGATAAAAAGGAAGAGAAAGGAGAGAAAAGAAGAAATAGAGAGAAAGTGGGGGGAAATGTAGAGGAAAATAGAAAGGGTAGAAGGAAGGAAAAGAGAGCTAAAGGAAAAGAAAGGGAGAAGAAGATAGGGAAGGAGTAAGGTAAGGAGATGCTCTTTCTTCTCAAATTTTCATAGCACTTCCTTCAGATATTTTCTTTACATGTATCTCACTCTCTCTTATATCATAATTACTTGTGTATCAGTCCCTAAAACAGGGATAGATCTGTGATTTCAACAGAGTACAGACCTCCCAGATGAAGAAACTTCCTCTATGAAAAGAGGTATGTTCAATGAAATGCATCATGTTAGAAAGCTGTGGGGAAGGGCAACCAAGATGGGAGAGAGAAGCCAGAAAGTTGCCATCCAAGTTTTCCACAGAAACAACATTGAATCAAGCCTCTAAATGGATTCTGGAGCCAAAGAATTGACAAAAAGATGGAATAAGATAATTTTCCAGCTTAAGATGACTTGGACTTCAGGAAAAATCCATCTCATGTGGATAAAAGGAGAGAGCAGTCCACCATAGATGCCGTCTGGGCAAGCCTGAGACAGGCTATTAGCCATAGCACAGTTGAGCAACTGAGGTTTCTCAATCTTGGCTAAGCTGATCAGTGGTACAGCAAGTCAGTGGTGAGGCCACCAGCCCTGACATAGAAGGCAAGTTAGCAGTCATAGAACCCAGGCAGCAACAGGCTTGACTAGGCCATGCTACCACAGTGCAGTGAGTAAGCAAGCAGCACCTGAGACCCCAGTGTATAAAGCAAGTGATCAGTCCCCTGGTCCCCAACACAAAAAGTATGGGGCATTGTCCCATGAGTCCCAGGAGGATAATTCATTGCTAAAAACCATGGAATAGTGGGGAGGGGAAATGAGCAAAAAAGCAAAAACAAATATTGACCATAGAAAGTTATTATGGAGATAGGGAAGAATAAAACACAAACTCAGAAGAGGACAACATTGTCAATATACCTACATCCAAAACCTCAAAAGTGAATATGAATTGGTCTCAAACTCAAAAAGCTTTCTTGGAAAATCTGAAAAAAAACATTTTAAAAGTCAAGGGTGGGGGTAGAAGGAAAAATTGAGGAAAGAAATGAGAGGTATGTAAGACAGTCAAGAGTTTGGAAAAAGAAGGATAAACATTGACTTAAGAAAACAATTCCTTACAAAAAATTGGCAAAGACAGAGCCAAGATAGCTTAGTAAAGGTAGGGACTCACTTAAGCTGGATCCCAAACCCCTCCAAATACCTTTAAAATTTACTTTAAACAAATCCTAGAGTGGCAGAACCCATGAAAGATGGAGTGAAAAAAATTACCAGCCCAAGACAGCTTGGAAGTTTGGCAGGAAAGGTCTGTTACACTAGGATGAGAGAGGAACACAGTTCAATACAACCTGTGCCAGCCCATCTCTGACCACAGCAATCCCAAAGCAGACCTTTCCAGCAGGAAAAGACTGTAGCACCTGAGTGACAGTGGGATGCAGTCAAGTGCAGGCCACAACAGCAAAACCCTAGCTAAAGTAAACCAGGAGGAGGCCTTGTGCGTGACTGAGTCAACAGTAGCACCAACTGCAGCTGCTTCCAAAGCTCTCAGGCCATAGATGGTAACAGGGTTGAATAAAAGGTCAGAAGGAGATTACAGGTGTCTTTTTGATAACATTAAGGCAGGACCATGTGGCTTTGCTGATACTTGGATCCAGATCACAGCCTGGGTGGCATTCCCAGGTTGAGGAGGAGCACTAGCATAGCACAGCTTGTGACAGCAGTGGAGAGGGGATCCTCCTTATAGATCCAAGGCAGAAATGGGTGCTTGTGTTTGCTCACAGACCATAGCAAAGATGAGAAGAGGAGTAAAATCCTCTTGTTAGATCATAACACCTTGAAAGAACGGAAAACTTAAAGGTCCCTTTTCAGATAAATATCCCCGAAAAGAGCTGCACAAAACCCCTGAAGATTGAGACTATGAACTCTTGCCCCTTGAAGGAGAGACGTGCTTTAACAAACAGTAACATGTCAAATGATAGGCTGAGGAAATTATCAAACAATGGGAAAAAATCTGACCATAGAAAGTTACTATATTCACAAGGAAGATCAAAACACATGATCAGAAGAAGATAGCAAAGTCAAAAGGCTCTTATATACAAAACCTCTAGGAAAAATATGAATTGGTTCCAGGCCATGGAATTGCTCAAAATAGTTTTGAAAACCACGTGAGAGAGGTAGAGGTAAAATTGGGAAGAGGAATGAGAGTGATACAAGAAAATCATGAAAAACAAGTCAACAACTTGTGATAGGAGACCCCCAAAAAATATTGAAGAAAATAACACCTTAAAAATAGACTAATCCAAATGACAAAAGTAATCCCAAAACCAATGAGAAGAATACCTTAAAAAGCAGAATTGGCCAAATGTAAAAGAAGGTCCAAAAGTTCACTGAATAAAATAATTTTATAACAATTAGAATGGAGCAAATGGAAACTAATGACTTTGTGAAAAACTTTTAAAAAATAAAATAAAAAAAAAATGAAAAAATAAGCTCTTCTTCCCTCACTTGCCCCCCAGTCCCAAAGCCCAAGCATTGGGGCTGGGGAGATCAAGCCATGGGGCCACCCCTGGGGGCACCTGAGCTCTGTGAGCTTGGAGCCAGATGCTCCAGATACTTTGAGTGACTGGGAAAAAGAAGACTTTATTATATTACCAGTGTTTTGGAGGGAATTGATTTAACTGAAAAAGAAGTCCAAAAATAGTATACAGTGGAAAGGTGTAGATCCTGGATGTAACACAAAGGAAGTTATTGATAGACTGAAATATCTCAAAGCAGAAGTTGAGGATTTGGGGCTAAAAGAGAGAGAACTTGATCAACAGTAATTATGGCTACAGCAGAGCATCAAAAATGTTATGGATGACTTCATCAACACCAGATTTTTCTCATGTATCTCAAGAAGTTATCTGTAATTGTTTTAATGGAGATATACATCTTGCAATTCAAGCACCTTCTGGTGCACAGGTGAAGGTACCTATTCCTGAAATGGGCCAGAATGGACAAAAGAAATACTAGATCAATTTAAAGAGTCATTCAGGACCTACCCACTTGTCACTTATTAATAAAGAATCTAGTTCCTCTAAGCCTATCATTTTTCCTGTCCATCCATATCACACAACCTCCATCTCAAGTCTGTTCACCAGTGACTCCACAGAAACCTAATACAGAAACCAGAATCTACCTGAACAACACACTCTTACCAGAGGTCAGCATCTTCAGCAGATATCAGTTTCAGACACAGCCTTAGGATATATTAGTGGTGATATCACTGATGAATTAATGTCTTCAAATGTGTTTCCCTTTATGGTTCTCTCCCACCCCTACTGATGACAACAACTTTAACCTGGATGAGAAGGAAGGAGTGTGTGACCTCTTTGATGTACAGATACTAAATTATTAGATTCTATGAGAACTATTTGGCCTGTTATCTGCCTCTAACTATATAACAACCTAGATTACTTCTTTATAACCTAAATATTTAAAATAATGAATGTAACAACTTATTTAGTTCACTGACTCTGGGAGTATTTTTCCTTTTGTCAATTATTTACTTTGCAAAACTGTACCCAAATGAACAAAAGGGTTTTGATCTCTTCAGGGCAAAAAAAGTGATTCTGCAAATTTTGTGGTCTGGTTGTTCTTTTTTTTCCCCCAAGAACAAAATTACAAGTCACAAAATTATTGTTGGGAGGGTTGGGGGGTGGGTATCATATCATTATATCATCCCAATCAATCCTCTTATTTTTCCTTTTTGTGGGATACAAGTCAGTCTTAAGCAGCCTTGTAAAAAGATCATTACAAAATAAATGACCTAGGTCTTTTATCACTTAAAATAAGATTTTGTACCATTACTGCCACCAACTAGTCATATTTTTTTAATGTCTTTCTATTTCAATCAGTTTTTCACTGCCATTTGCAAAATGAAGGATATAAAATGATACATTAATTGTTTCAGTGAACAAATTTTGTGAAGTGTCTTCTGTTTTAGCACTTTAAGTTTTTCATGTTTTGCTGGCTTCTTCACATTCCATTTTCCTAGATTTGGGGAATTTCTCTCTGTGTAGTTTGCATTTAAATGTGGCAATGCCTATACATTAACAAGAATTAAAAAAAATAATAAAACTACAAACGCCAGTTTTGTTGGTTCATATTTTAGAATCTAAATACTTCCAATATATATTACAACTGAGCCATTAATCTTGTAGCATCATCCACACTGACTGTTTCATCTTCAGAGCACTGAGAAATCTAAGAGAAAAAAAGGTACATTAATGTCAGACAAATTATTTACTTTTCTACATACTTCTCATTTACACATTTAATTTAGGTTTTTTTGGTTTTTTTTTTTTTTACCTCTAAACTGTTTTAAAAGTATAAATGTTTAGAACCAAATATCCTTTGATCAATCATATGCTTAAAACATGATAAACAGGTAAGTACCAAAGTCTTTTTAAATTATAGCTTTGTAGATTTAGAATGAAAAATGCTTGGAATTTAGCTCAAAGTTCTGATGCATAATGGAAATTAATTCTATCAGACTTACCAGGTGATTCGGCAGTAGTTCAAGTGACAACCTTTTTGAGAAGTGTACAAGCTCTTTTTGGATATCTATAAATGCCTTATTTAGAGTTCTAGCTTTTTTTCATTCACAATGCTTATCTTTTAAAGAAAAGAAAATAAGATTTATTCCCAAACCCCAAATCAGAAATATATTACCACTTTACCTAAAAGTTTATATTAACAAAGATAGTAAAGAAATAAAACAATTAAATAACTCATTCCAAAGGTACTATGAACCCAATGTCTCCATTTAAACTGTATATATATAT
>JAQQSU010020301.1:0-10076 GCA_028627135.1 Pseudochirops cupreus | reverse complement strand
GAGAGGTTCTGCATAATTATACATGTACAGCCTGTATTTAATTGCTTGTCCTTCCAGTGAGGGTGGGTGACGAGGAAGAGAAAGAATCTAGAATTTAAAGTTCTATAACCAAATGTTAAAAATATATATGTATACATATATATACATATACACACAATTGTTATTATTATTATTATTATCTACATCCAACTGGGACTTAAGATACACAGGCACTGTAGTATGGAGATCCATCCTGCCCTACCGGAAAGTCAGAGGGGTAACGGGGGAGGACATAGGAGAGAACAGATTGGGGGAGGGGTTATACATTGGGATGGCTGTTTTGGGATAGTGGGTAGGGGAAAGATGGGGAGAAAATTTGTAACTCAAAATCTCGTGGAAATGAATGATGTAAATTAAATAAATAAAAGTTAAAAAAAAAAAAGAAAGTGAATCATATAAAAGTTCTAAGGATATCATAAACTATTCACCAATTTTGGGTTTCCCCATTTTGAGACTCAAATGTTCTAAATATCTTTCTAAAAAAAAATCACAAAATCCCAAATAAATAAAGCTAATAAGTACTACTGATAACGACTGCATAATTACAATGGTCACAATGGTGAATATGAATAATATCTAACCCCAGAATTCAACAATCCTGGGAGTTAGAATCAGGCAGTATAATTACTAGTGCTTTCAATATTAACACTAAAACTCTCATTTTTTTGGATAAATTTATTTAAAAAGTAATTTATAAATCATAAAAACATAAAATGTGATATCTAGCTAATTCTTAAAGATAATCTTACCTAAAGAGGTAAGCAAATTTAAATTAGATTTTATATTTTTAAGGCATCATTTAAAAATACAGAATTTTCTAAACCTAAGATTCTTAGGCAATTCTGACCTATTACAGAATTTCAGGAGGACCTGAGTTCAAACAGGCCTCAGACACTTAACACTTATTAGCCATGTGATCTTGGGCAAGTCACTTAATCCCAATTGCCCAGCCTTCCCCCCTCCAAAAAAAACAAAAAGAAAAAAAAAGAAAAGAGGTCCAGAAAGGTCGTGACTTACCCAAATTCACAATATTAATTTGGCCCTAGAATCTCATTATATTGCTATCAGTCCAGAGCTCTTTTAATTAACTGTCATCATTTTATCCATAAAATGAGACTAATACTTACATTATAATCAATAGGACTGTCATGAATATAAAATGTAAGAATATATACGAAAATACCCTGAAGTCATTAAAATACTGCAGAAATAAATGCAAGTTATAATAAATTTATAGTTGTCTGGAACTCAGCAGTTATTTTGACTTGATGAGGTTTATCTGAAAACAAAAAAAAATCTCCTAACATCTCAAATAAATCAAAAGCAAGTTTAAAAATTAATACAGTAAAGAACTAGTATTGCTTGACTGTCTCAAAAACAAAAACAGACCTAATAGACAAGAACTTTTCTTCCTTCTTATCTCTAACCATCTTTCTTTTTCCCTAAAAGTAAAGTTGAATTACTATGATTCTGACCACAGCTCCCATAAAAAATAAAAACAAAGTTTCCCTACATTAAAAATATTTTAATGATCCAGACAAAATAATCATAACTCCTTTATAAAGAATTTTCTCACGCTCTATTATTTCTAAGATTTCTAACTTCAGAAAATTCTATCTCTGAATGCAACCTTCCTTCTACCTCCCCTCTGACAATAATCTTAATGAATTGCAATCCATTAATGCCTTCCCACTCTCTCAGTCTGTATTCCATTCCCTTTTGTGTTCCACTTGTTCTCATACCAGTTCCTGACCCTTTCATCCAGAGTCTCACACTTTAAATGATTCACTATCTATATAGAATTCCATAACTCTCCTTTCCTAATTCCTTGACTCCTTTTTGGCTCAAAAATCAAATTAATTTAAGAATTCATTCATAAGAAAATAAGAAATGAATACCTGTAGCATAAACCTACTCTCCTTCAGATGAAAGAAAGTCCTTCTACCAGTCCCCAGAATGTTCCAAACTTCCCCTTCCTCAAGCCCCCAAGTAAAGCTCCACCTCATCACCCAAACTACGCTGTGGCAGAGGATGGAGCATTATGTTTTACTGAGAATGAGGCTTCCTTCAACTTCCCTACCCTACTACTCAAAACCTTCCAGTGACATCATTCATTCTTCCTTATCTCAGAAGGTACTGTGGTGCTGTCAACAGAGCATTGGCTTTGTAAGTCAAGGAACTTGAATTCTAATGCTGAAGTAATAATGTTTCTGAGATTGCTTTCTTCATCTGTAAAACATAACAACTATTTCAAGTCCTTTCTCACCCAAGAGTAGTGAGAATTGAATAGGATGACACTAGGCATGAAAGGCTCCCCTGACCCACAGTTCCCCAGTAAATTATCCCAAGGTCAAGGTATTCAACGTATCAGAAGTTTTTCCAAACCACGAGTGATATCCCTCTACCTGTGCACTTAACTTTTACTAGTCAGCCAGAAGACCTATTTAGTTCAAAGAATAGGCATTTGATAAAACAAACAAAATAATAGAGTCATGAACAAAACATTCTTCCCATAGACCTTGAGCTAGTGGTTGTTTTTCAGTCACGTCCAACTCTTCATAACCCCATTTTGGGGTTTTCTTGGCAAAGATGCTGGAATGTTTTGCCATTTCCTTCCCCAGTGCATTTTATAGATGAGGAACTGAACAAACAGGGTGAAATTACTTACTCAGGGTCACACAAGTAGTAAATGTCTGAGGGTGGATTTGAACCCAAGTTTTCCCGACTCCAGGGCTAACACTTTATCTACTGTGCCATTTAGCTGCCCCAAAAACTTTGAGCTCACTCAACCATATACATATCATATCCTCAATGAGAAGAGTAAGCATACAAAGGATTCCTCTGCAGGGCATTACACCCATGGAGAACATATGTGGGTACAACAGTCATATATAATGGTTCACACCCAGGAAAACATGGTGTTATATAGCAGTTCTCAAAGAGTGGTCTGGAGAATCTTAGGAATGGATTCCCAAGACCCATTCTGAGGATCTACAATGTCAAAACTATGTTCATAGTGAAATCTCATTCACTCACATACACTAAGATGTTTTAATTTCTAACATGGTAAATACTGATAAAAATAATCCCCATAAACAAAAGTTCTTGAGGGGAGGATTTTTAAGACTATAAAGGGGTCCTAATAACAAAAAGTTTGAGAACTACTGCTGAAGCAAATAGGGTCCTGGACTTGGGAGTTAGGAAGACCTTATTCATGTTTAAACCAATCTCACACACGTCTATTTATGTGATCCGTGGACAAGTCAATGAACTGCTTTGTGCCTTAGTTTTCACATCTGTAAAATGAGATGTTAGACTCAATTTTATCTAGCATCTCATGATCACAGCCCTGAATGCTGCCAAGCTGCTCATGTCTTCTAGTGCTATCATGGCCTGCTCTCTGCTCCCTACAAAGCATGATCCTCTGGTGCTTCCCATCAGGCGTTACATCTCTGCACTATTCAACTATGCTTGTATTTCTTCCATGGATGTGATGGTTAATGAGCTTCTGTCCTGTTGGAAGGGCTACAGCCTCTCACTGATAGTCTTCTGTTAAGGTTCTGTCTTCAGGGCCACAGGCTACTACTGTCTTCCATGTCATGAAGTTCTTCCCATCAGCCAAACTGCTCATATCTAATGGTCCTTGTTCAGTTTCTATCCTCTGTAGCATTTACCCTGCTAGATGCTCTCTCATTCCTTGACTTTTCAGGCTTGTCTTCCTTTGGATCACCCTCAGCTATCTAATGGCACTTTGTTTTTTCTCTCTCAGTAGTTCCTTTGTTAGCCCTTACTATGAGTTTTTATTAACATTCTGTCTGCTCTCTTTACATTCTCTCTGAGAAATCCCATTCACTCTTTGGGCTTCAACCTTAAATTTCTACTTCTGCAAAGATGATTGTAAAATCTTTATATCCATTCCCTGACCTCTGTAACAAGCCAGAGACTCAACATCTTTAAACAACTACGGGACATGGCCTATTGGTACCATCTTCCCAAAATGTTAGGATTTTCTGCCCAAATCTACTTCTTATTCTAATTTCCCTATGGAACCATCATTAATACAAGCTCCAAAATTCAAAACTTCAGCATTATCTTTCTCAATTTTCATATCCAATTAACTGTCAAGTCTGGGCAATTTTGCCTTTTTAACAACTTATCTTCTCTAAACTCCCACTGCCATAAATCTAGAACTGATCCTAATTACCAACTATTTGAAGTACTGCCACACAATGGAAAACATTGGAAATGAAGTCAAACCGACAAAGTTCAAATCCTGGATTTGCTCCTTAATGTGAGACCTTGAACAAATTAGCTCACTTCCTGGATTTCAGTTCCTGTAAAATCTGTAAAATGAGAGGACTGGAAGAGATGATGTCTAAGGTCTCTTTCAGTTCTAAATGACGTTCTCATGGTTCTACTCTCTCCCACTTCAAATACAAACTTCTTAACATTACCAAATGAATCTTCTTTTTTAGTAGGTCAGATAATATGCCAACTCTGTTCAAAACCCTTTGATAATTTCCTACAGCCTTAAGAATAAAAGTCACACTCAGCACTGTACTTAAGCTTGTTCATAATCTGGCACCTCCCAGTACCTTTCAAACCTTATTTCATATGATTTGGATTTCACACACATATACATACACACACAGCATATAAAAACACACACACACACACACACACACACAAAACCTACATTCAATCCCTTCACTTTCAGCTCAACAAATATTTATTAAGCATTTATACTACGCCAAGCACGGCATGGAAGGTTTGTATACAAAGATTTTTTTAAATGGCATAGTCCTCATTAAGATGTTTACAATAAAGAAAGGGAACATAAGACATATACAAAAATAACAATAATGAGTTAGGATAAGATTATAAGAGAGGTCAAATGGAGGAGCATGAAAGATTCAAGGAAGAAAATGGTACTTATAACAGCACCTGAGCTAATGACTGAAAGAGAAACTGAATTTGAAAAAGAGCCAAAGCACAAAGGCCTTGTTACATCCCCACCCCCAACCCATTTATGATGTCCTCCATGCCTAGATGTCCCCCACAATTCAAGATGCCCTGAAATTCTATCCATCTCTTAAAGCCAAACTTTATGCAGCCAAGTGTGAAATCTTCCTTGGTATCTCCACTAGTTTAGACTCTCCCCTTCAAAAAAAAATATAAGAAAAGGTGAAATATCTCATAGGAAAAAACAACTCATAAAGAAAACAGATCTAGAACAGATAATTAAAGAATCATCAGACTACCAGAAAGCCAAGAAGAAGAAAAAAAGAGCTTACACACGATATTTCAAGAAATCACAAATAAAAACTGTCCAGATATCATAGAATTAGAAGGTAAAGCAGAAATTGAAAGAATTCCCCAGAGACTTCCTAAAAGAAACCCCCAAAGAAAAACTTCCAGAAATATTACAACCCAAATTCAGAGTTTCTGGTTCAAGGAAAAAATACTGCAAGGAGTCAGCCAGGAAGATTGCAAGTACTAAGGAACCACCATCAGGATCACACAAGATTTAGCAGTCACAATGATAAAGGAGAAGAGAGCTTGTAATACGACACCCCAGAAGGGAAAAGACCTAGGATTATAACGAAGAATAATTTATAGAGAAAAACTGATTATACTGCCACAATGGGAAAAAGTAGACCTTTAACTAAATAGAGAACTTGCAAGCCTTCTTGATGAAAAGACTAGAGTGGAATGAAAAATGTGACCCACAAACACAAGAGTCAAAAGAAGCATAAAAAGCTAAAGAGTGAGAAATCATAAGAAGTTAAATAGTTCACATTCTTATATGGAGAGATGACACATGTAAACCCCTCAGAATTTTATCATCACCAAGGGTCACAGAGGGAATCTAATTAGACAGAGGGCCTGAGTGTGATTCTGTTGTGTTTGGATAATCTTAAAAGAAGAACAGAATGAGCAGGGAAAGAAAAATGCACTGGGAGAAGAGGAAAATGGAGAGAAAGAATGGGGGAATTTTAACGCATTAAGGGGGGGTGCACAAAAAGGAGTTTATACAACAAGGGAACTGTGGGAAAGGAAATGATACTTGAATCTCACTCTCACCTAAACTAATTAAAAGAGAGAAGAATACACATATATACATAGCTGGGAACAAAAATACATCTTACCCAAAGGAAGCATTAATAAGCAAAACAGACTCTTAAAAAGGGGGAAGGAAAAAAAAAAAAGAAGGGTAAGTATAAGACAATGGGATGAAGAGAAACACAAAGTTAGCAATCATAACTGTGAATGTGAAAGGCAATAAAGAACTTTCAAGTCAAAGCTTAAAAACTAATTGGACACTAAATAACTTATTCCTAAAAGACAGATGGGTCAAAAATTACAGAAATGATCAATAATTTCATTAAAGATAATGACAAAAATGAGACAACACACCAAAAACTTGTGGGTTTTAGCAACAGCAGTATTCACGATAAAGTGTATTAACTCTTTCATCAATAAAAGAGAAAAAAGCAAATGAACAATTTAGGCATACAACTAAAACAAAATCCAGGAAAAAAGCAGATGAAAAACCTCTAAACAAATACCAATAGAAATCCTGAAAAATCAAAGGAAAAATTAACAAAACTAAAAGTAAAAAAAATAATTAATAAAATAGGAGCTCTCTTTTTTTTAGAAAATAAAATAGGTAAGTGATTAACTACTTGGATTAAAAAAAAAAGAAAGCTGAAAACCAAATTCCCAGTATAAAAAATTAAAAAGATGAATTCACAACCAATGAAGAAATAAAAGCAAAGCTTAAAGAACCCCAGAGTCAACTAAAAAACCAAATGAAAAAACGATTAACAACTTTATCAAAGTGACATTATAAATAAGCCCACACATATCACCCACATTTCCAGAAGGAAGACATGGAAAGAGAAATCCCATTTAAAATAACTACAGAAAGTACAAAATACTTGGAAGCCTACCTGTTAAGACACATATAGGAATTATATGAACATAATTCCAAAACAATTCACACAAATAAAGACAGATCTAAATAACTAGAGAACTGTTAATTGCTTATGGATAGAATGAGGCGGTATAATAAAAATAACACTGTTACAAAATCAACATATTTGCTCACTATCACAGCAATCAAACTACTAAAGAATTACTTTATAGAGCTTTATAGAGAAGAAAGATGCCTAGCAATACTGGATCTCAAACTATATACTACAAAGTTGTAATTATCAAAACAATTCGTCTATTTTTGTTTTTGTTTCATCTGTAACTCTTGCTTTGTGATGCATAGCAAATTCTGTTCTGTATTCTCATACTTATTCTGTCTATATCTTTCTTTTTACGTATGTTTTCTGCAAGCAACATATTGTGAGGGGTTTTTTCCTTATCCAATCTGTCCTTCTTTGTTGTTTTACTGGACTGTTTGATACACTCAAATTAAAGCTGTGAAAGAGAAGCTTATTTCCTCTCTTTTTGTTCATCTTCTGCAAAGGCAGTCCTTTATCTCTTCAGTTCTTTTTGTTTAATCTATCTTAAGACTATCTCTTCCTCATCCTTAAGCCCCCGGTGCTGTTAGTCTCACCTTACGCTAGCTTCAGAATTGTGTTTAATAACATGGAGCACTTGATGAATCTGTATTTTCGTACATTCTTGCACATAACAGGCATTTGATAAATGCCTGGTGAACTGACTATATATAAAGGTCAGTTATTGTTATCCACCTCATTCTAAACCACACAAGATGTGGGTTTTTATAAATACTATTATTATAATGACGTCTGTATTTCAATGATGTTCTTGTTCCTACAGAAACTTTATTAAAAATGCAGAAAATTTTAAAAGCACTTTAAAAAACATAAAATTTTACAGAATATCACTGCATTCAAATACAAACACAATAAAGAATTTACCATCTTGAAGGGCTGAAAAATATATTCCTACAACATTCTCCATTTTTTCTCCAACCGTTCAAAATTGCAACTTTCATCATCTGATTTTTTTTTAAATCAATACCATAGTATCTCTTTGGAACATGGGAACAATTAACTACCATTTAAAACGCAGCTTACCAATTTTTATGTTTTTTCACATTCACTAAAATAAAATTCTACCTTAATTATTTATTTCTCTCCACAGCAATTAGCACAGTGTTCTCCGTACAAAGAGCTTAGTCAGTGATGACTAATACAGATTAATTAGAAGAGACAAAGGAAATTCTAATATGTGACTCCTAACTCCACAAGAGGAAATCTGGGAGGATTTTTAGTTGGCATTTCCTTTACTTCCCCAGCAGAAAAAATTTTTCTTCTACATGAAAACTGTTGGGCAGGACCAAGAGAGCAGAGTAAAAGCATAAACTTATTTGAGCTCATCCCCCAATTACTGCCGACACCTGTAAAAAATTACTCTACACAAATTTCAGAGCTACAGAACCCACAAAATGACAGAGCGAAACAAATCTCCTGCCAAAGGCAGCATGGCAGGAAGACAGGAAGGGTCTACCATACTGGGCGGGGAGTGGAATGTAGTCCCATGCCAGCACAGACCTTAGGGGACTGAATCACTGGCAACTGGGGTGGTTTCCAGGCTTCTCCTCCCATAAATGCCATAGAGAAAGTAAAAGGTCAGCAGGGAAACTCTGTTGGACCTGGGTGAGAAGAACATGGTCCAACCCCTGCCCCCAGGGTGGTGAAGGTAGCAGCAATGCTTCTGGAGCTCTAGGCCCACAGATGGTGGGGGAACCAAAAAGCTGATCAGAGTACAAATGCAGGAATCTCTTTGATGGCGCTGGGCAGGATTCTCTTGCCTTACCCTGCTTGGATCTGGGTCACAGTCTTGGGTGGTGGTCCTAGAGTGAGGAACACTGGCATGGCAGAGCTTGTGGTGGCTCTGAAGAGGGTTTCCTCCTCACAGTTCTGAGGCAGGTGCCTAGAAGAAGCTCTGACAGCAGTTGCACAAATCTCTAGAAATGTGGGACACAGCACTCTCCACTGTGGAAGCAGAGTTCGACAATGGCAAAGAGCTCAAAGGTCAGGTAACTGGCTGGGGAAATGAGCAAACAGAGGAAGAGAAATCAGTCTATAGAATCCTTCTTTGGTGACAAAGAAGATCAAAACACAGAACCAGAAGAAGACAACAAAGTCAAAACTCCTGCATCAAAAGCCTCCAAGAAAAATATGAACTGGTAGCACACCATGGAGGAGCTCAAGAAGGATTTTGAAAATCAAGTAAGAGGGGCGGAGCCAAGATGGCAGCAAAGCAGCAGCAACACATCACAGCTCTCACATAGCCACCCCAAAATACCCATAAAATAGGACTCTAAACCAATCCTGGAACTCCAAAACGCACACAAAGATACTTCCCACTAAGGTCAGCTCGGCTACGAGGAACTATATCAGCACTGCGACCCGAAAGCAGCCTGGCCTGAAGCCGCGGCTGTGCCCCAGGGGCGGCTGGACGGGAGGAGCTCAGGAGCTTCAGGTTAGCAGATTAGCGGCAGCTGTGAATGGGAATTGTGAAAGGGGGAGATAAGCAGTGCGGCCGGAAGGCCTCCAGAGCAGAAAAGCGAAAGGCAGAGGTTTTGCACCCGCCTCGGCATTGCAGCTTACCACCATGGCCTGCAGGCAGCAGGGGGACTGAGCGACTGTTCTCGGCCAGAGCTCTCACGTTGAGCGGCCTGGACGGATCGCCGTCTTGGGCCTCGGTCTTGGAGTCCTCGCTATGCGGTCAGCTGGAAGTATATAGGAAGAGTTCCCAGCCTCTCCCTAAGAGCTATGGCCGCCGGGAGGACCCCAGAGATTTGGGACAGAGCTTTCCCTTCTGGAAGCAGAGCGCCACAGAGATTTAAAAAAAAAACTCACGGACTGACCAACCATGAGTAAGAATGAGCATAAGAAGCAAAGTAAGAACAGCTCCCAAACCCTTGATTCCTTCTTTGGGGAAAAGAAAGATCATGGGAGAGAGAGGGAGGAGGAGAGCACAGCCAGAGCACCCCCACCAGGGGCCTCCAATAAACATGAAGAATGCTTTAAAGCTAGAGATGAGCTGAA
>JAQQSU010020300.1:0-10076 GCA_028627135.1 Pseudochirops cupreus | reverse complement strand
GCATTCTTCTACTCGTTGGCTTTTTGGGCCTCCTTTTCCATCTGAATTAGTTTTTTATGGTGTTATTTTCTTCAGTTAGGTTGTTGACTCTCTTTTCATGATTTTCTTGCATCATTCTCATTTCTCTCCCCAATTTTTGCTCCACTTCTCTTATGTGGTTTTCAAAATCCTTCTTAGGCTGCTCTATGGCTTTTAACCAGTCTACATTTTCTTGGAAGCTTTTGGTGTGGAAGTTCTGAATGTGTTGTCTTCCTCCCATTCCATGCCTTGATCCTTTTTGTCCCCAAAAAAGGAATCTAATGTTGCATTGCTGGGCTTTCTTTGCTTCCTTTGCCTGCTCAGGTTGCCAGTCAGTTACTTGGCTTTTGGGCTCAGTAGAACTCTGCTTTCAGAGGGGAGAGCTCTGTCCCAAATAGCTGGGGTTTTCACAGCTGCCAGAGCTAGTAGGACATCGTAGTCCCTGCAGCCTCCACCTGCTTTGGCTCACTGTTCACGCACATCAGGACAACCACCCAAGACCACGATCCTGATTCTGGCAGCTCAAGGCAAGAGCACTTAGCCTTTGTATGATCACTTGGCCTCCCCTGCAATCTGCAGGCCATGAGCTTCTGAAGCGAAGGTGGCTGCTGGGCTGCTGCTTCAAAATGCTTCTACCTCTGGGGTAGTCAGCTGGACCCTCTCCCTGAAATTTAGTTGAGTTCCACTGACCTTTTCCCTTTGTCCTTGGCTCTTATGTATTGGTAATTCTGGAAACTGCCATAGCTGCGGGTGATTCGCTCTCCTGAAAGCTCCAGCTGGGGTTTCTCCTGGATAAAATGGGGTTAAAACCACATGGGGCTGGGCTCTGCTCCCAGCATGCTGAAATGAGTCATTTCCATCTGTTTCCCAGGCTGCCTTCAGTGGGAGCTTTGTTTCTCTGTCATTTTATAAGTTCTGGAGCCCTAAAATTTTTTTAGAATCATATTTTATAGGTATTTGAGGTGGTTATGGTGGGAGCCATGGAGTTCTCCTGTTTCTATGCTGCCATCTTGGCTCTGCCCCCTGAAATGATTTTTAACATTTATTTTCCTTTTAAAGTTTTGACTTCCAAATTCTGTCCCTCCCTTTCTCCCTCTCTGAGATGGTAAGCAATCTGAGATAGGTTATAAATATGCAATCATTTAAAACATATTTCCATATTAGTCATTTTGTGCAAGAAGATTCTAAGAAAAAGAAAAAAAAGCAAGAGAAAGTAAGGAAGAAAAAGAGAAAAATGGTATGCTTCAGTCTCTACTTAGACAATATCACTTCTTTCTCTGGAGATAGATTGCATGCTTTATCATGAGTATTTTGGGATTGTCTTGGATTGTTGTATTGTTTATAGTTGTCATTCACAGTTGTTCCCTGTGCAACATTGCTGTTCTGTGTATAATGTTCTCCTGCTCCTGCTCACTTCAATTTTTATCAGTTCATGTAACTCTTTCCAGGTTTTTCTGAAATCAACCTACTTGTCATTTCTTATAGCACAATAATATTTCATTACAATAACATATAACACAACTTGTGCAGCCATTCCCCAATTGATTGGCATCCCCTTGATCTCCTAGTCTTAGTCATCACAAGAAGAGTTGCTATAAATATTTTTGTACAAATATGGCCTTCCTACCTCCCCAACCTTCTTTTTAAAAAAAAGTCTCTTTGGGATACAGATCTAGTAGTAGTAATGCTGGAAAAAAAAAGTAGGTAAAGTTTTACAGCCCTTTTGGCATAGTTCCAAGTTGCTCTCCAGAATGGTTAGATAAGTTCACAAGTCTACCACCAATGCCTTAGTGTCCCAGTTTTCCCACATCCCATCCAACCTTTATCATTTTCCTTTTTTTGTCATATTAGCCAATCTGATTGGTATGATGTGGTACCTAAGAGTTTTTTTTTTTAAGTTATATCTCTCCAATCAGGAGTGACTTAAAACATTTTTTATATGACTATAGATAGCTTTGTTTTCTTTGTTTGAAAACTGCCTTCATATTCTTTCACAGTTTATCAATTGGTGAATGACTTGTATTCTTATAAATTTGAATGTTTTATATTTTTTTTAATTTTTTGACTTTTCTTTATATTTGAGAAATGAAACATTTATCAGAGATACTTGCTGAAATTCCCCCCCCCCAACTTTCTGCTTTCCTTCTAATTTAGGTTGCATTGATTTTGTTTGTGCAAAACCTTCAATTTTTTTATAACCAAAATTATTCATTTTATATTTCATAATGCTCTCTATTTCTTATTTGATCCTAAATTATTCTCTTATCCATTGATCTGATAGGTAAACTATTCCATTCTCTCCTAATTTGCTTATGGTATCATACTTCATGGGTAAATTAGGTACCAATTTTGACCTTACCTTAGTGTATGGTGTGAAGTGTTGGTCAGTAAGTATTTTGTTCAAAGAACAAATGGATGATTGTTTTTGAAATAAAACAAACAAACAAATACTTATCAGATTCAGGATTCAATTACAAATTAAAATTCAATTTTCTTTCCATCCCCTTTTAAAAATACAACTAATTTAAGCCAATTATATTAGCTCTCACTGCTTAAGAGTTTAACTTTGGGCATTGTGTTCCTCAAGGAAATAGTTCCAGGATAAGTAATTTTAACCCTGTGGGCACTCCCTCCAATAATGTACATCCTCTTTTCTCTGTGATTGAGAAAATGGTCTTAAAAAGTTTCTGTGGCTTCCACATTTAGCACCCTGTGGACATCCTGGTGTAACCTTTATCTACTTAGCTAGGCAATTCCTCAGTATATATCACTGGGTTTATAGTCAAACAATTTGTACCTTTTTTGAATTTTCTGTGGCTTATCCTTTAATGCCATAGTCTTTTAATGTCAAGAATTCTCTCTATGTCATCCTGAGTCATCAGAGAATGACCTCAGTGGAGAAAGGAAAATAATTAATTCATGAATTATATTTCTGTCTACACTCTGATAGGCAGACACCTATGTGTTTTAGTGCAGTCTTTCTGTTTTGATTGCAAGCCCTTAGAAATTAACTTATTAATGATCACCAAGTGATTTTTATAAAAAAAATGACGGGGATGATGCCAACCTCAGCTAACAATTTTAGGAACTCCATCTCTGTTCATAGTATGAAGCATACTTAATGTCTGTTGATATAATAAAAAATGAATTCGTATTTAATTCTGAAATATTTCAGTGCATGCAACATATGCATATCATCATGTATTTAAAGATGAATGAGATGACTTTATCTTCACGAAGCCTACAATTTAAAGCTGGAGTGTAGGAATTGTAAATAGGAAAAATTCATCAATCACTGGATTGCAGACTTAGAAGGGACCATAATCTAACCTATACTTGCATAACAAACCCCCATACAAAAAAACCTATAAAGTCATTGTTGAATCTTTTCTCAAAGAATCCTGGAATGGTAAATTTCCCTACCTCTGGAGCAAGCCACTCCACATTTGGCTAGCTCTAATTATTAGGATGTTTCATTCTACCTTTGAAGTAAAGTAGACTTTAATGCCTCTTTCACATTGCCATATTTCAAACACTTAATGAAAACTACCATTCCCTCTACTTCCATGTCTTTTCTTCACCAGAATAAACAATAGTCATTTCTTTTCAAATGATATTCATGTGGAATGATCTGAAGGGCTTTAATCTTGAGTACTCTCCAGTAGAAATTATTCATCTGTTTGATGTTCATCATAAATAAGACACATGAAATATATTACTTTAGAATGAAGAGTACTAGTATTGGCCTACTGCTAGATACACTTCTAAGATTATACAGTCTTTACACTGTTAATTCACAAAATGCCAAATCTTTTTCATATAAACTGTTGATTAGACATACCTCCTCTATCATGTATTTGTAAAGTTGTGGCTAGGTCCACTACTGGCATATATATATAGACTTTTTAGAAGGATTAGTTGAGTGGGAAAGAAATAAGTCCTTTTGGGGATATATTTTCACTTAAAAAGGAAATTTTTATGTTTTAACTAGAGATCCTCAAGGGTATGAAAGAAGGTCAAAGCACACAGCCAGATTTGGACAGGAATAGAATATGTAGGATTTTGTCACACTCACCAATGAAACATAGAAACATCCAAATCTGAAAGGACCTTGAGTTCTAAGGTAGTGGGTAGGAGCTCACAATCTTCTTATAAGAAAACTATGTCAAGAATGTGGTGCATGTTAGAACAAGCTCTTGCTACTCCTGTCATTGTCACTCCACGTGTCATGAAAGTTTCTGGACATTCAAGAGCACCGGTATTTAATAGAGAGAGGTAGAATCTAACTCAGGAACTTTTGACTGGTTACTCAATCTGATGTCACAGGTAGGAAGGGCCTATTCAGCAAGGTTACATAAGGATCCTGGAATGTTTATTGTAAGAATTTTCAATAGATTCCAGAAAATATAGAATATGTCAGGCAGAAGAAGAGGGAGTTGGTTGGAGTCAGGTCACCCTTGCAAAAAATAAGAATATACCCTTAAAATCCAAATAGGTTGTTTTTATTCCCTCTAGTCTCAAATTTAATTTATAAAACCAATTATGAGGCTTTATATTTATCCTCATTAAATTCCCCCTCCTTAGATTTAGCCCAACAGTCTAGCTTGCCAAGATCTTGACTTTGTTGTCAGACAAGTGCTAGCTGTGCTTCAGAGCTTTCTGTCGTCTATGATTTCAGTAACAATGATAAACAATCACATGGCTCTGGGAAAATCTACTAGAAAATAAAATTTAATGACTCTTCTACATTATGCTTTTCAACTAGGTCTGCAAAATCACCTGTGTGTGCTATCTTTTAATTCATGTATCTTTATCTCTCCAGTAAGAAAAACATGAGAAACTGAATTAATTGTTTCACCCAAATCTGGATGAACACCTCTAGCATTTCATTGATGTACTAGTCTAGTAATGCCTTCAAAGAAGGGAAATGAAGTTACTGTGGCATGACATTCTTATTACTAGTGAAGGTATCTCTGAGTGATTACTTCTTCCTTTTATATATATTTAATGACCACCACTTTAATATATTTTAAAATGTTGCAAGGAAATTCTGGGGGATGGAGTCAAGATGGAAGAGTAGAGGGAGCATTATAGTTGAGATCTCCCAATACTTCCCTCAAAATACCTTTGAAATAATGTCTCAAATCCAATTCTGGAATTGTAGAGCCAAGAAAAGTTTAGGGAGAGATATACTTCCATCTCAAGACAACTTAGGACATTGGAAGGTGAGATCTGTGACACTGGGGTAGGGATTGAGCCAGAATCCCTATGAATATAGCATGAGTGGTCATACTTCTTATAGTGATAGTGGCAACAGGACCTTTAGCATCTCCCAAACCTGAGACAATAAGGGATTAGGCAACTAGTCAGAAGAGATTGCAGACAACCTCATGCTAATACTGGGCACAGGACCATATGCTGTTTGCTAACTTCATTGTCAATACCCAGTTCCAGGTCACAGTTCAAAGACAGAGAAGAGCACTTTTGGCCACAAGGGACCAAGGACTGTGAGGAACAATATTACTCATGATCCTAAGGAACAGAGGCCCTGAGGAGCAGATACAATTAAGATTCCAAGGGATCAGGAACCCTTCTTTGGTAAAGAGCAAAGAACAGACAAGGAGAACAGTAACTATACCTCTTGTTGGATCGCACCACCTTGAAAGCTCCGAAAACTTCCAACCCCCACCCCAACAGAACTAGCTCTGAAAACCACCATGCAAAAAAACATGAAAGTTGGAACATTTCTCCCACCAACACACCCCATTCTGAGAACAGTCCAACATTAATTTAAATTTCAAAGTCAAGAAATGGCCTGAAAAATTGACAAAAAGCAACAAAACAAGAATTTGACCATAAAAAGTTATTATGGTGACAGAGAAGGTGAAGTCACAAACTCAGAAGACAAAAATGTCAAAGGTACACACAAAGCCTCGAAAAAAAAAAGTGAACCAGACAGAAGCCAAAAAATGATTCTTTGAAGATCTAAAAATGATTTTTAATGTTAGATGGAAAGTGTGGTAAAGAAGTAAGAGCAATGAAAGAAATTTATGAAAAGACAATGACTTTGTAAGAGTCATTAAAAATACTGAATAAAATAACACCTCAAAACCAAAATTAAACAAATGATAAAAGAGACACAAAAATTCCCTAAGAAAAATAACTCCTTAAAAAGTAAATTTGACTAAGTGGAAAAGGAGATTCAAAAGTTCATTATAAATAATTCCTTAAAAGTTAAAATTGGGCAAGTGGAAGCTAATGGCTCCACAACAGCAAGAAAAAAAATAAAAATAAGTCAAAAGAATGAAAAAAATAGAAGACAATGTGTAATATCTCACTTGAAAAAATAATTGGCTTGGAAAATAGATTAAGGACAAATAATTTAAGAATTATTGGACTACCTAAAAGCCACAATTAAAAAAGAGCCTACACATCAAGTTTCAAGAAATTATAAAGGGGGGCAGCTAGGTGGCACAGTGAATAGAGCACTGGCCCTGGAGTCAGGAGAACCTGAGTTTAAATCTGGCCTCAGATTTGACACACTTACTAGCCATGTGACCTTGAGCAAGTCAGTTAATCCCAGTTGTCTTCCAAAAAGAAAAAAAAAATAAGAAGAAGAAGAAGAAGAAGAAGAAGAAGAAGAAGGAATTATAAAGGAAAAAGGCCCTGATATCTTAGATCTAGAGGATAAAATAGGAATGGAAAGAATCCACCAATCAGCTCTTTAAAGAGATCACAAAATGAAAACTCCCAGGAATATCCTAGCCAAATTATGAAGCTCTCAGGTCACAGAGAAAATTCTTCAAACTATCAGAAAGAAACCATTCAAATATTATTTAGTTAGTCTAGATCACACAGGATTTTAACAACTTTCATGTTGAAGGAGCAGAGGGTGTGGAATATGATATACTAGAAGGTAAAGGGCTAGCATTACAACCAAGAATAACCTACCTAGCAAAAGTAAGTATAATCATTCAGGGGACATAATGAATATTTAATAAAATAGAGAACTTTCAAGCATTCTTGATGAAAAGACCAGAGCTGAATAGGAAATTTGACTTTCAAATACAAGTTTCAAGAGAAATATAAAAAAGTAAACATAAAAGAGAAAGCATAAGAAACTTAATAAGGTTAAACTGTTTATATTCCCATGTAGGATAGTGTAATTCTAATAATTTAATCATTATTAGGACAGTTAGACTCTAAATGGATAAAGGGCACTTAAATGAGTTGATTTTGCTGAGATGAGTTAGAAAGAGGGGTGGACTGGGAAAAGGAAGAACAGAAAGGAAGAATGGGAGACATTATCTTACATAAATAAGTGAACAAAAAAATTGTGTTTGCCCTTCATTTTCAAAGAGGATCATGGCATCAGGGAAATGATGACATGATTTGCAGTTGACTTTGATTTGAGTGAGGGAAGGCTGTGCAAGATCACCAGCCTCACTTTCTTCTCTAGAGACATCTGGATCCAGTGACCAGATATTCATCAGGATGGCTGGAAATGATTCAGGATACAATGGGAGATACTTTTAGGTTAAGACTTTTTCACATACTCACTTAGAGTGAGGTAATGCCAATTCAATGAATAATCCTCCTTAAGAAGTGAGTCAAAGGGATGGACCCTTTAACTAGAAAAAAAAAAGAAGAAAAAACAAACTGGGAAAGGAACACTCTCAGGCTTGCTGTTCTAAAGAGAAAGAGTTACCATTGACTTTCACTCTAAGCCAGGAGGGCCCAAAATACACCCATGAAGTGAAACTTGCCAGGGACCTATTGTAGTCCAATCTATGAACTGGGTTGAGTGAAGGTTTTATGAAAAAAAAAAGAAAGGAAAGAAAGAAAGAAAAAAAAAGAAAGAAAGCTAGTAAACTCCAAGTTAAGAGAGCAGCTTCTAACCATCAAAATTTATAACAATGAGAAAACATCCCAAAATTTGTCATATGTAGCCAAAGCAGTACTTAGGGAAAAAATTCATTTCACTAAGCATATCGATAAAGGAGAAAAAAGCTTATCAATGAATTGGACACATGATTTAAAAAACAAGAAATACAAAAACAAAAACTCTAATTAAATAAGAAAATGGAAATTCTGAAAATCAAAAGTGAGATTGATAATGTAAAAAAAATTAAAATCATTAAACTAACAAAAAACTAAGAAATGGTTTTGTGGAAATAATAATAAAATAGAAAAATCATTAATTAGATTTAAAAAAAGAAAGAAGAAAGTCAAATTACCAGTCTCAAAAAATGTAATGATAAATATACCACCAATGATGATATAATAAAAGCAGCTATTAAGAGTTATTTTGCTCAACTGTATTCTGGGAAAACTGAAAATCTAAGTGAAATGGTTCAATATTTATAAAAATATAAGTTGCTCAGATTAACAGAAGAAAATAGAATATTTAAATAATTATATCTTTGTAAAATAAATTGAACAAGCCATCAGTGAGCTCCCTAAGAAAAAAGCCACGTGGACCAGATAAATTTACAAGTATAATTTACCAAACATTTAGGCAACAATTGCTCCTGATAAACTATTTGAAAAATTTGGACAAAAAGAGTCCTACCAAATTCATTTATGAAACAAATATGGCACTGATATCTGAACCAGGAAGATTTTAAAAAAAGAAAGAAAAAGGTAGTCTTGTTTCCTAAGAAATTACAATGGAAAAAAAATTGAATAAAATGCTGCTAATGAGTTACCAGCAATATATCATAAAGATCATGGACAATGACAGGATGGGATTTATATGAAGATTTCAGGGCTGATTCAATATTAGGAAAATTATAAGTATGATTAACCACATCAATAAGAGAAACAACAAAATTGGCATGACTTTATCAATACATGAAGAAAAAGGTTGTTTTTTTAAAACAATAAACAGTACATATTCTAATTAAAAACATTAAAAAATCTTCAGGATAAATGTACCCTTTCTTAAAAGAGAAACAGGGAAGAGGAGCCAAGATGGCAGTGCAGAAACAGGAAAACTCCATGAGTTTCCCCCATAACCATCTCAAATACCGATAAAATATGACTCTAAACAAACTTTAGAGCTACAGAACACACATGGTGACAGAGAGAAACAAATCTCCCACTGAAGACTGCTTAGCAGGCTGGCAGAAAGAGTCCATTGCAGAGAGCTGGGAGCAGAGCCCAGCCTTTTGTGAGCCCATGGTTTTGGCCCCAGCATGGCCCTGATCAGCCGTGGCTAGAGTGACTTCTGGAGAGTGGATCACCAGCAACTGTGACAGTTTCCATAAATATCAACCCATAAATGCCAAAGGCAAAGTAAAAGGTCAGTGTGGACATTGGGAACAAGGGGACCAAAAGTGTGGTCCAGCCTCTGTGGCCAGAAGGGAGAAGCATCTCAGGCATGGCAGCCATGCAGCTGCCTCCACATGGCTGCTTCAAAGGTCCTGGCCTGCAGATTGTAGGGGGACCAAGCAACCATTCTGAGGGGTAATTGCTGTTGCTTTAACCTGCTTGGATCTGATTTGCTGTTGTGGAGGTCCTGGGGTATGTGACCAGGTGACAGAGCCTGTGAAGGCTTCAGAGAGGGCACACAACTAATAGTACTAGCAGCTGTGAAAACCCCAGCAATTTGGGACAAAGCTTTCCTCTCTGGAAGCAGAGTTCTACTTTGGCAAAAAGCTCAGAAGTCAGGTAATTGAATGGCAATTTGAGCAAGTAAAGGAAACAAAGCAAGCACAGCAACTCAACTTTAGATTCCTTTTTTTAGGGACAAAAAGGATCAAAGCATGGAATAGTAGGAAGATAATGAAGTCAGAAGTCCTGCACCAAAAGCTTCCAAGAAAAATATGAACTGGTTAAGGCCATATAGGAGCTTAAAAATTATTTTGAAAGCCAAATAAGAGAAGTGGAGAAAAAATTTGGAAGAGAAATGAGAATGATGCAAGAAAATCATGAAAAGAGAGTCAACAACCTGGCTGAAGAAAATAACACCTTAAAAATAGACTAACTGAAATGGCAAAAGAGGCCCAAAAAGCCAATGAGGAGAAGAATGCCTTAAAAAGTAGAATTTCCCAGAT
>JAQQSU010002030.1:0-14798 GCA_028627135.1 Pseudochirops cupreus | reverse complement strand
GGGACCAGGGAGTGGTTAATACTTAAAGGAACACGTACCCTTTACATCAACTGTGCATGCGTTTTACCCATAATTCACTGGGAGAAACAGCAGGGTATAAGGGGCGGGGGTGGGGGGTGTGGTTTTTGCCTTGAAATGTCATAAAGTCAACCAGCAGTCAGATTTGAGGTCAAATTAAATGAGATGTACTCATCCAGATTTGCAAATGGTTGAGTTTTGTTTACTAGAACAAAAGGAGTTAGTACCTTGAAAGGATTCTTGTTATCATGGCTATAGAGTTAATGGTTTCAGAGGAAATACCTCTAGGCTGGGGGCAGGGAAGGCACAGTACAACTGGGGGAAGGGGAGAAACAGAGTTAATGCTTTACATCTGGGGGGGAGGGAAGGAACAGACTTAAACTGATTTCACAAACTGGTCATACACAGGACTGAAGTTACAACTATGCCACAAAAATCACCCGAAAATATATTACAAAGGCCATTCAGCACCGCTTCACTCTGATACTGATGCGGTGCTGGGGTGCCTTTGTAACATTGGGGTGCCTTTGGAACTTTGTAACATTGTTGTAACTTCAGTCTGTAAAAATCTCACTTGTGTTGGGGTACCTATGTATGTAACATCAGTCTGTGCAATTAAGTTGTAAAAGCCACACTTCCCCTCAGTCATAAAGCATTAACTCTGTCTCTCCCCTTCCCCCAGCCTAAAAGCGTTTTCCCTGAAACCGTTAACTCTGCCAACTATAACTATCCCTGCTTGGTATAATAACAAGCCATACCTATGAATCCTTCAAAAGCATTCTATAAAAAAATCCTTAGTTAGAGAAATGTTCTCCTTTGTTGTAGTGGCCAGCTGCAAACTATGAATCCTTCAATGCATTATGAGTAGGATAACTCCTCACAATCAGACTCATCCTGAAACTCCAATTAGCCCACCTTCCCAACACTGATCTTGTCAAAAGGGACTTTGATGGCTAACAGGCTGGGTACCTCTCATTCAAATCTGACCACTGGCTGACTTTGTGACATTTTAAGGCAAAAACCACACCTCCAGGTGCCCCCCACCCCTCAGCTTTCTCTCAGTGAATTACGGCAATCTGCCTGTGCAGTTGATACAAAAAGTACATGTTCCTTTAAGCACTGACCACTCCTAAACTCCTCCCAAACTCCTCCCTAACTCCACCTTTGCATACCTAGTTAGCATAATTAACCTATGACTGACAGCTTTATCATTATAAAACTGCATCTCTATCCCCTGCACTTTGCAGGCCTTTTCTGACACCCCCCTGCCCGCTGAAAAGCGTAATAAACTTTTACAAACCTGCCAAGATTGCTTGGGCCTGGTAATTCTTTCAGACTAAAAGAACCCTCCATGGATTTCCTAGAAATTCATCCCTCTCTCACGCTCTTCAGTACCAAATCTAACATTCTTTCAATGCACCATGCTGTCTTTTATGGACATCCTTTGGAAATAGTGAAGTCCTGTACATGTGTCGGCTCCATGAAATAAGATGTCTCTCCCAGGATAAATCCATCACCTCTAATCTCATCACCATGTTGCTAACTTAAGTCTTGTATACCATCTCCCTCAGCCTCCTATTCCGTCTGGTTGGAGGGATAGAGCATGAAGTATTAAACTTCTCCCAAAGGTTTTCATTTTAGAGGGCAAAAATTAGACTTTAGGTCATTCCACTCTCCATCTACAGCTCTGTCTGATTTCAACTCCAAGGAACAATGTATCTCCCCCTTTTCTTTTGTGTATTGCCTTCCATTAGACTATATGATCCTTGAGGGCAACTACTATCTTTCTCTAATTTATATCCTCAGTGTTTAGCACAATGGCCAGCATATAGTAGTGTTTAATAAATGTTTATTAAACTGAATTGAATTCTGTACCTCAATTATCACTCTTATGAAAATAATTCCCAAATCCATATCTACTCTCCATTTATCCTGAGGACTCTAATCCCGGGTATTTTTAACTGCTTGATGGACATGTTCACTTTGATGTTCCTGTTCTAACTCAACTCAACAGATCCTAAAATGAACACGTAATTTTCACTATTAAACCTGCTTCTTCCATCCAACTTCTCCCTTTCTATTGATGGCACCAACAACTTCCTAATCATTTCAGCTCCTAAATACTGATAAAATATCTTTGATTCTTCCTTCTTCCCCTGCATATGTTAGTTGCAAAGTTATAAAAAGTTTGCTCATACAATATATACCTCTTCTTTAAAATCCACCCGCATTATCTTAAAACTTCCTAGTTTAGATTCACATTCCTTCTAAACTAGATTACTGTAATGAGTTTCTATTCCCATCTTACTGTTTTTGATCTTGTTCCTCTCTAATCCATCATTCACATCACTGAGTAATCTTCCTAATATATTGCCATTATCATTTCACTTTTCTTCTCAAGTAACTTCAGTAACTCTCCACTTCCAGATAAATTTAAACTTGTGATCCTGCTATTCAAGGGCCTTCACTATCTAATTTCCATGTATCTTTCACTTAGTCTACATTTCAGGAAAACTGGGGTACTCTCTCAGTTCTCCCTTCTCATCCTGTCCTTTTCCTTATTTTTGTCTTTCCTCATGTGAAAATGTATTGTAAAATACATATGTAAATGTATGTATGTACAATATATGTAAAATACCTATGTAAAATATTTCATCCTATTTTTGACAAAATAATTTCCTTTTTTCAAGGTTAAACTCAGCATTTGCTTCCTTCACCAAAGTTCCCTACTTATCTCAAAGTGCTACAGCCATTATGGAGTAAGAACTACTACTATCAACATTTTTCAAATGGGTAAACTGAGCTTGAGAGAGATAAAGTGATTTGCCCAGAGCCACACAGATAATTAAGGTCTGAGGCAAGACTTTAACTAAGGTCCTATTAAATATGTCTGACATTCTCTATACTACAGTACTCCATCTAGCAGCTAATTTAAAAATATTCATTAATTTTTTATTTTTTACTAATACCAATAAAAATTATTAATTTATCTTTAAAAATTAAGTTCTGAATTCTCTCCCTTCATCCCATCCTTCTCCCACCCATTGAGGAGGCAAGAAATATGATAAATATTATACTTGTAAAAACATGCGAAATATATTTCCATATTAGCCGTATAGCAACATAACTCTAACCCTAAACCTGGTAACTGACAAAGGTTGAAGGTTAGTGAAATGAAAACAGATGACTGGGATGTGAAAAAAAGTTTTCTTTAATCTTTGCTCTAATCCATCATCCCTTTATTAGAACATTTAAATCTTTTAGCTGAAAAAAGTCTTAGAGAACATGTAGCTAAATCCCTGACTGAATCACAAATTCTCTCTATAACTGTTCCAGGTGACTGCTTGATTGGATTCATTTTCCTTGGTCTAAAACAGTAAAACTAGGATGAATTGGAAGGAGTTAAAAATTACAACTCAACATAAAAAGAAATTTCCTGACAATAAGAGTTCTCTAAAAGTGGAATGAGATGCCTCTGGGAGAATTTCCTATCTCAGGAAATCTTTAGATAGAAGGTTAATGACTTCTTGTTTTGGATGTTGCTGAAGGAATTCCTATTTTAGCTATAAACTGAGCTAAATTTTTTCAGAATTTATTTCTAACATTGAGATGCTATGATTATAAATTATAGTCAGAAGTTACCCACTCTATAGCTTCTGATAGTTGGTTCTGACCCTGAAACAAGGAAGATAATCTTCTTTTATATGATAACCCTTCTAAATAAAAAATAATGAATTTACTAAATATCAGTAAATGTGAAACTTTCAATACATAAAGAACAGAAAAAGAGGATTATATATGATTGTTGCTATTTTACTCTCGATAACATGTCTTCCTATGTAATTATTGGGTTATAAAGGTCTGTTTTTATTGCATCTCTAATTGATGATTATCTTCTTTGTTTTTAATTCTTAGATATCACAAAAAAGTGTTGCCATAAGTATTTTGCATTATATATGACTTTTTTTTCTTGCCAATGGCTTCTTTGGGATATAAATCCAGTAATGAAGTCCCTGATTAAAGGGCATCAACATTTTATTCATATTATTCGCATAATTCCAATTGCTTTCTAAAATGATTTTGCTTATCCATATCTCTGCCAACAACATATTAATGTACCTATCTTTCCTAAATTGCTTCAACCTTGATAGTTGCTATTTTGTCACTTTTTACCACTTTTCAGGAGGGGAAGTAAAACTTTGATTGTTTGAATTTCTCTTATCATCAGTGATTTAGAGCTTTTAAAATGTATTGCAATGTATGGTACAAGATACTAATCTATGTCTGATTTCTACCAGACAACTTTGTGGTTTTTTCCAACAGCATTTATCAAATAAGGAATTTTTCTATAGGTTACTTAGGTTTTTCTCCTTATTGAACATGCTTTTATTGAGTTCCATTGTTTCTGCATATCTTTTATCTAGTCTGTTCCACTAATCCTTCTCTCTATTCTTTAATCAACACCAGATGTTCTTGATTAGCTGCTGCTTTATAATATAATCTGATGTTTGGAAGTGTTAGTCTGCCCTTTGACCTTAATTTTTTTCATCAATTCCCTTGATATTCTAGTTCTTTTGCATTTCCAAGTGAATTTTGTATTATTTTATCAAGCTCTGAAAGTATTCCCTTGGCAAGTTGATTTGTATTGCATTAAAAATGTAAATTAATTTAGGTAGTACTGTCATCTTTAATATATTGGCATGGCCTAGTCATGAGTACTGAATATTCCTCCAGTTGTTTATATTGCCATTTTAAAAAAAAAGGATTTCCTTTGTACAAGTTTTTTGTGTGCTTTGGGAGGTGTATCCTGAGATATTTTATGCATTTTGAGCTATTTGGAATGGGATTTCATTTTATATTATTGCTTCTTTTGTTTTATTATTATTATATGGAAATGCTATTGATTTTTGAGGATTTTTTTAGCCACAGCTTTGCTGGAGCTATTGTTTTAACTAATATCTTTACTGATTACCTGGTGTTTTCTGAGCAAACTGTCATGTCATCAGCAAACAGATATACCCTTGTCTCCTTTTTATCTACCTCCATTCCTTTATTTCCTTTCTCTTGTTTTATTGCTGTTGCCAACATTTCTAATATTAGTGCTATTGGTAGTATTTCCAAAAGTAGGACTATATTTCAAATAGTAGTGGAGAGAGTGGGCAACCTGACTTCACTCTTGTATTTATTAGATAAGTTATAATGTATTCTCCCTGTATATAACACTTGCTTTTGGTTTTAGATAGATGCTTTTATTATATTTAATAAAGGCACTTCCATGGTTATAGATTGTCATTTTTTTTTTAGCATAAAAGGGTATTATACTTTGTGAAAGCCTTTTTCTGCATAAATTGAGATGATTCTGAGGTTGTTTTGGTTTTTACTATGATTGTATGGATTTTTTCCTGATGAACCACCCTTGCATCCTTCATGTAAGTTTCACTTAATCACAATAAAGGATTTCTTGGTTACATCATTGTAATCTGATAAGATGTTTTAAAATTTTAGAATCAATGTTCATAAATAATATTATCTTATATTTTTCTTTCCTTGTTTTATCATTTCCTAATTTAGATATTAGGACTACATTTCTTTCACACAAAAAAAGATTCTGGTAGAGTTCTTTCTCAAATTTTCAGAATGATTTATAATTCTTTAAAAGTCTGATAGAATTTTCCTGTTAATCCATCAGGTTCAAGAGGTTTGGGTTTATTTGTTTTTTTTCTTTATTTTATTTTGGTAGATCCTTTATGGCCAGATCTGTTTTCTTTTCTAAGGATGGATTGTTTAAGATCTCTATGTAATCTTCCAATATTTTGGATTTTTTGTACTTTTGAAAGTATCCCCGTATTTTTATTATACACTCATTTTTTATTTTTATTTTTAGCATACAGATGTTCATAATCTGTTCTGATTATTCTTTTTATTTGTTCTGGGTTTGTTGTGATTTGAGTTTGCTCATTTGTTATTTTTTGTTAGATTTTCTGCTCTTTTTAAATCAGATTTACTTAGGATTTGCTAATTTTATTAGTTTTTTTGACATACTTCATTGAGCCATTCTCAATTAATGGACACCCACACTCAGATCTCTCTTTGTCTCTGTTTCTATGTTTGTCTGTGTCTCTGTGTCTTTGTTTCTCCTTCTCTCTTCTTCATCTTCTCTCTCCTTTTTTCTCTTTCTTCTTCTTCGTCTTCTCCTCTCTCTCTCTCTCTCTCTCTCTCTCGCTTTCCCTCTCTCCCCCATCTATCTTTTACCCATAAAATTAATTTTAACCCAAATGTAAGATAATACATTTACTACTATTTAATTATTTGAATTGGTCCATTGCTCTGACACATAAATATCTTTGTAGATTCTTATCTATCCAAACTTCATGTCATTTTCTAACTGGATTTTTGTTTTTGGTGCAACAAAAAGTGTTGTCCATACAAGCAGATCTTTTCCTACTCACTGTGACCTCTTTGTGAAATATCCCTAGTGGTGGTATTATGGAATACAAGAGTATGCAAGGCTTAATGTCTTTTGCTGTACAATTCCAAGGGGGTTTGTTGAAAGGTAATATCAATTCACAACCCCACTTAGAATGCAGCAGTAAGATGATATATATGCTTGTATATTTAGAGAATCTTAGAAAATCAACTGAAATGAAATTGAAATGATTAACAGCTTTAGCAGAGTTACAGGATATGAAATAAACCCATTAAATCATCAGCATTTCTGTATATTACCAACAAAATCCAGCAGCAAAAGATAGAAAGAGAAATTCCATTTCAATTAACTATAGACAATATAAAATACCTTCGCGTCTACCTGCCAAGACAATTTAAGGAACTTTATAAACACAAGTACAAAATATGTTTTACAAATAAAAACAGATCTAGACAACTGGATAAAGATTAATTGTGCATGGATAGACTGAGCAAGTATAATAAAAATGGCATTTCCGCCCTAAATGAATTAACTTATTCAATACCTAAACTACCAAGGAATTCTTTTACAGAGTTAGAAAAAATAATAATAAAATTCATCCTCAAGAACAAAAGGTCAAGGACATCATGAGAATCCATGAAAACAAATGTGAAGGAAGGTCGACTAGCAGGGCCAGATTTCAAACCATATTACAAAGTGATAATCCGGAAAACAATAAGGTACCAGCTAAGAAATAGTGGTGGAACAGTAGAATAGATTAGATAAACAATACACAGGAATAAATGACCATATTTGTCTTGGATTTGATAAACTGAGATTTACAAGCTTTTGGGGGCAAGAACCAACTATATGCAAAAAAAAAATTGCTGGGAAAACTGAAAAGTTTGGTAGAAATTAGTTATAGAGCAACATCTTAGACAATATACCAAGATAATGTCAAAACATGTACATGATCTAGATATAAAGGGTGATATCACAAACAAATCTGGGGATGATGGAAAATTTTACTTGTCAAATTTGTGGATAAGAAAAGGATTTATGACCAAATAACAGAAGGAGAGGATCATACATAATTTTGATTACATTAAATTGAAAAGCTTTTGCAGAAATGAACCAATGCGTCCAAGATTAGAACGTAAACAGAAAACTGGGAAAAATTAATTGTAGCACATCTCTCTGATAAAGGCCTAATTTTTCAAATATATAGGGAACTGAGCAAATTATAGAAATAGAAGCTATATCCCAATCAATAAGTGGTCAAAGGATATGAATAGATAGTTTTTAGAAGAATAAATCAAATCTATCAAAAACACATGAAAAAAATGCTCCAAAATACTATGGTTTAGAAAAATGCAAATTAAAACAACTCTGAGTTGCCACTTCACAAATCTCAGAATGGTTAACATGATTTAGAAAAAAGAAAAATAATCAAATGTGGCAAGGATGTGGAAAAATTGCTCATCCAACTTCTAAGGGGAACAACTTAGAATTTGCCCAAAGGGTAATAAAACTTTGTATACCATTTGACCCATAATACCACTAGCAGGTATATATCTCAATGAAATAAAAAAAGAAAAAAGACACTCTGTGTGTGTGTGTGTGTGTGTGTGTGTGTGTGTGTGTGTGTGTGTGTGTGAGCTCTTTTGTGGTGGCAAAGTATTATAATTGAAGGAATGCTCGTCAATTGGACAATGGCTGAATAAGTTGTGGTATATGATTGTGATCAAATACTATTTTGATATAAGAAAATATCTTTTTTTTTTTTTTACCAACAATTCAATGTGAGATTATATACTTTGCAGCCCAAGTATAACTGTCAATTAAAACAAAACCTGGAACTGACTCTGGATCAGATGATGAGCTTCTTACTGTCAAATTCAGACTTAAATGGAAGAAAGTAGGAAAAGCCATAGGACCATATAGATATTACCTAAATAAAATTCTTTATGAATATGAAGTGGAAGTTATGAATTGATTTGAGGGACTGGATCTGATAGAGTTCCTGAAGAACTATGGACAGAGATTTGCAATATTGTAGAAGAGGTAGAAACAAAAACATTCCAAATAAATAGAAGAGCAAAAAAGCAAAATGGTTATCTGATGAAAATCACAAATGGCTAAGGAAAGAAGGAAAAGGGAAAAGGTAAGGAGAAAGTGAAAGATATACCCAGGTAATTGCAGAATTTTAGGGAATAGTAAAGAGAGATAAGAAGGTTTTCTCTAAGAAGCAATATTAAGAAATAGAAGAAGACAATAGAATGAGAAAGATAAGAGGTCTCTTCAAGAAAATTAGAGTTAGTAGGGAATATTTTAAGAAAATAAAATGGGCATGATAAAAAAGGAAAATAGTAGAAGAGATTTAGAAGATGTGGCAAGAATACATAGAAGAACCATACAAGAAATATCTTAACATCACAAAAAATCACAATGGTGTGATTACTCATCTTGAGCCAGATATCCTGCAGAATGAAGTCAAGTGAGCCTTAGGAAATATTTCTAAGAATAAGGTTTGTAAAAGTGAAAGAATCACAACTGCACTATTTAAAATCCTAAAAGATGATGCTGTTAAAGTGCTACATTAAATATGCTATGAAATTAGGAAGACTCAACAGTGGCGACTAGGTTGGAAAAGATTATTTTATGCCCCAATCCTAAAAAAAAGGACACCAAAAAATGTTGAAATTACTGAACAGTTTTGCTCATTTCACATCCCAGCAAAATTATGCTAAAGACTCTGATAGCCAAGCTTCAGCAATATGTGAATTGAGAATTACTAGAAAAACAAGCTTGTTTTTGAAGAGTCAGAGGAATTAGAGACTGAATTGCCAACATTCACTATGTATGGAATATGCAAGAGAGTTCCAAAAATATGTATTTCTGCTTCATTGACTACATTAAAGCCTTTGACTGTGGGGATCACAACAAAATGTGACAAATTCTCAAAGAGAAGGGAGTACCAGATCATCTTATCTGTCTCCTGAGGAACCTGTATGTGGGCTAAGAAGCAGCAGTTGGCACCTAACATGGAACGAATAACTGGCTTAAGATTGGAAAAAGTGTACAACCAGGCTATATATTGCCATCTCTTTATTTAATTTATATGTAAAAGTAAATCATATGAAATGCTAGACTGGAGAAATCAAAAGTCAGAATTAAGGTTGCTGGAAGAAATATCAACAACTTCGGATATGTAAATGATAGTACTCTCATGGCAGAAAATGAAAAAAAAATTAAGAAGCCTCTTGGTGAGAGTAAAAGAAAAGAGTACAAAAGTTAACTTGAAGCTAAGCATTAAAAAAATATGACACCTGGTTCCAGCATTTCTTGGCAAATAGAGAGAGAAAAAATGGAAATAATATCAGAGTTTATATTCTTAGGCTCAAAGATCACTTTGAGATGGCAACTGAGAGATAAAGTGTCTTGTTTGGGTAACAGCTAGGAGATCAGTATCATTGTATTGAAGAGATGATGTTGGGAGGTAAAATGCAAGAGTATTGGAAAGGAAAGAGAGGGCTAGACTAGGAAGGACTTTGAATATCAAATAGAGCATTTTGTGTTTGTTCCTGAAAAGAACAGGAAGTCCCTGGAGTTTATTGAATTGAGTGGTGTAAGTAAGGTGGATTTTAATGTGTGTAAAGTTGATTTTTGTTATTATTTCTTAGAGCTGTTTTCCAGGATCCCATAGCCATAACAATATCTTGTTCCCAACTACTAGATACTAGTTGCTGCAATTATGGTTCAAAACACCCACACCACACTTGCTCAGTATTTTATAATGATAAATAATATAAACAGCCACTGTGACTGCGCAGTGAAACGTAGGGATGGGGTGATATAAACTTGTGAGGCTATTGCTGGCAATATGCCTTCTTTGCCTGTTGCCCCTATAAAGCAGATGAGCTTTGGTCAGTGAACAGGGAACTTTAGGGTTGAATACTGTGTGTGCCTCAACTGGCCCCCATTGAGACTTAGGAGGAACCTTAGGGTTAAGTGCACAGAAGCTGTGCATGCCTTTATTGGCCTCCATTGAGGCTTGGAGGGAGTCTGTGTTTGCCTCAACTGGCTCCCATTGAAGCTTAAGGGGATTTAGGGGGATGCATGAGTTGTGTCTGGAGATGTAGGGGTAATTGTCCCCTCCCCCTTCCTGTTCTCACCTGTGAGAAGAGAGGTTAGGGAAATGCTGTAGGAGTTTGTCCTCCCATTATCAGCAATCCTCTTCTGAGGAAACTAGACTAGGATAAAGTAAGATTATTAACCCCTTCTTAGTGTCTTTCCTGTCTGATCAGATCAAGAATGAACCTATACTAGCAGCCCTCCTGTGCGCTGTGTTTATTTGTCTTACAGGTAGAGATGGTGCTTTTGACATGATCAGACCTCTGCTTTAGGAAAAGCACTCCAGTGGCTGAATAGAGGATGGATTGGAATGGAGAGAGACTTGAGGCAGGCAGATCCACCAGTAGGCTACTGCAACAGTCCAGATGGGAGGTGATGAGGGCCTGCACTAGAGTGCTGGCATGTGTGACATACATGTATATACACTTTATATACATACATAATGTATATTTATATAAATAAATATAACATATTTATAATGTATATTTTCACATATATGCACACATATGAGGATTTCTAACATATATAACTATGTATCCACACATTATATGCATGTATTATATACCCATGTGTACGCACGCACACACACACACGCACACACACACACACACACACATACACACTCAGTACCATACACAGACACATGCATAGGTTAAGATTCTCAGCTCTTTAGTCTAGACAATAATGAAGTTAGACTGAGTTACCTTCTAGCTCTGAATCATGTAAGGTAAGCATTGTTTTTGTATAGCAGGAATCACTATTGCTAATGTTTTCTAAAATGTGTCTTTCTTAATAGTGGTGACAAAAAGGTGGAAACTGAGGATGTGGGAAGGTGAGTAGCAGTTTTACAGCAATAGCAAACTATGGAAAGCTAGAATTAGACATCACTGTATTCTCTGCTCACCATCCCACCTCAGCTTCCACTGATGGAGTTCACGGATCATTGGCATTTGCCACATATAAATTTGGTGACATTAAATGATGATACTCTTACCCTGCCCCCCCCCCAACATGAATTGATGTTCCCCTGACACCCATGGGGCTTATTTATCCTCCTGGCATTCAAATGTATTTCTGGCATACGTAGGCTTGTCACTGTCCTCTGCTGATTCGGATGCAAAATAAGTGTCAGTTTCTTGTTGCTATCTACTTTGACATTGATGCTGGCAATCTGGGCTTTATGTGACGGCATTAATATCAATGGCAGAAGCATGAAACTGCTGGATATCTTGTCATAAACTGTGGAGTTAAATTTCTTTTAAATGAAGGCAGTGAAGAAATTTAGATCTGTGTATAAATAAGAAATTAAAATAGATACCATTTTTATGTTCCTTCAAATAAGAGAGATAAAGAAACAATTTCAAAATCTAACAAGTGAAAATTTTAAAACAACTATTATTCAAGGGAATGAAAAACAGAAACAAAGAAAACAAAAAAGAAATAGCTGACAGAATTTTAGAAAAAAAAGTCAGAGTAAAGAATTTCCGTATTTCTTTGCCTGTGAACCTTGAGATCTGGAAAAATGGAGCCAACATTTCAAAAATATTCATTTAATCTCCATATATATGTATATGTCTGTATGTATATTTATATGTGTATATATGTACATATGCATGTACACATGTATGCATATTTATACATACATACATATTTCCATATACAGAGATTCTAAATTCGACAGAGATTGGAGGACATATTGTACTTCCAGGAGGAAAAAAAATATGATCAAAATCTTTAAATATCTTTATTAGGAACTGTCAAATGTATGTAATGACTTTGGGGAATAAAATGGCAAACACCTTTGTACATATATCCACATGTAGGGATTCCTGTATATAGCGCTTCCCATTATCCTTCAAAAAATGCATAACATTTGGAAAAGTTCCATTAAAATTCAAAGAAAATGATCACAAAAGCACTACTTCCTTTGAAATAAATGTAAATTTATTAGATCATCCTCATATTGAACCAAAATGTGTTTCCCTGAAAATTCTACCCAATCATACTTGTCTTCCTTTTTAGAAACAAGTAAAATTAAATTGTCCTTCCTCTACTTCTTTAATTGAACTAGATATTTCATGTCTAAGATGATTGTCATAGAGAGTGACCATGTTATCTTATAATGTATTCCTTGATGTTACTGCAAGATACGGAAGACCAGGCTGGGTAAAATCATAGAAGGTGAGAGTTGGAAGGGACCTCAGAGACAATCTAATAGAATCCATAACAGAACAAGAATCAGGTCTACAATTTAATAGAAAATATATATTGTGTGAACTAACCATTGTTTAAAACCTCTCATGATGGGGAAACCTACTACTCATGAGTCAGTTCAGGCCACTCTGGGCAATTTTAATTATTAGGACTTTTTTTTTTCCCACATGAAGCTTAAACCAGCTCCTCTGCAACTGTGAAATAGTGGATAGTATGCTGGATTTTAATTCAGAGGATCTAGGAAATCCACCCATACATTCAAACTCCAGCTTAACTCTGTTGCTTTCCCATGTTTGCCATATATAGACGTTGCTTGAGTCTTCTAAAGTCAAAAGAAAATGATCCAACATAGAATCTCACATGGAGGGAGTGAGGTTTGAGGAATAGTCAACTTGAATAAAAATTTTCTAGCCTCCAAATGAAGAAAATACTCCCTTAAGCAATGAGTGATGATCCAGATCCAAAACCTCCTAGTGATAAAATTTAGTATGTTGACTGATTTTTTTTTTACTACTACCACTAAGATCAAAATCAATCCCTAGATACCCTCATTGAGCTTCACAGCCAGTAACTGGATCCTTACCTCACTAGAGCCTTAGAAATATTAATCAAAGGTGCAGCTAGGTGGTCCAGTGAATAGAGCACTGGTGTTGGAGTCAGGAGGACCTGAATTCAAATCCAGCCTCAGACCCTTGACACACTTACTAGCTGTGTGACCTTGGGCAAGTCATTTAACCTCAATTGCCTTGCCTTCTGCCCTCCAAAAAACAAAACAATAAAATTGTACTTTTTATATTTAAAAACTGTTAATCAAAAATTTTTTTGTGTTGTGCTCTATGTTTTTCAAAGCCTTTTCCTCATTTGGGGAAGTACATAGTGCAAGTATTTTTATCCTCGTTTTAGATGTCAAAAAGTTGATGCTCAAAGAATAGAAATAATTTATCTAAAGTGGCAGAGTGCATAAGTATTAGAGTAAGAATGGAGTCTGGTAAACTTAGATTCAGCACTCTTTCCACAATTCCTCTATAAATGTTTATCATTATGCCCAAATCTTCTGGTCAATTGGACATGCCTTTGGTTTTAATCATTTGATTGTAGAATCCTCCTAGTAGCTTTTAAATCACTGTTGCAGAAATTATTTCCTGATGTATAACCAGTATCTGACTCAGGAACTCCAAGGTAGTCAAACTCACTAGGTGACCTTCAGGATAAATTTCTTTCTCTTAAGATCATTAATTACCTCTGATCAGGAAAAAAAAAAGGAAAAGAAACAAAAATCAGAAGCAGCAGTTAGGGGCTTGAGGTCCTGGCTGAGATTTATCCAGGAAAAATATGATCTCAGTGTCAAATACTCCTAGTTGCCAAGAGTAACGTGGAGATGAGGATAGACAGATCCCCTTTCCACCCCTTTTTGAAGATCCTAGGGAGACCTTGTCCTGCACCTGTCTCAAGACATGGTAATCTAAAAAGAGATTTCTTATAACCTATCAAGTACATGGATCTCGTTGCCTCATCTCCCAATCAACAGCCCAAATAGGGGTTTGTTGTATCTGGTCCAGAGCACATGTCCTTTCTCATCTATTACATTTTTTTGGGTGGTAGGGCAGGGGAGCAATTGGGGTTAAGTGACTGACCAAGGCTTGCATGGCTAGTAAGTGAGGTCAAATTTGAATTCAGGTCCTCCTATGGTCAATTGGATGGACTATTAGAAATAAAAATAGGAAATAATGTTTTGGAAGAATAGTAGATGGCTATCCATACCAATCAAAATTGGGTTCCAAAAATTGTAACTCCAGTCAATAGAGTTTTATGCGTATTTACAGAGAATATGCAGTGCATGTAAGTGCAAGCTTTATTATTAAATTAAATTTCATTGTATCATTTGACCAATTTGTATAAAATATTTATGGAGCTTTTTTGTCATTGTTGCTGTTTCAAAACAACTTTGAAACACTTAAGAATATTATGATCACTGTCACGGCCAATGATGTTTGCAGAAAGCTGGGGGCGGAGCCAAGATGGCGGC
>JAQQSU010000203.1:16152-38889 GCA_028627135.1 Pseudochirops cupreus | reverse complement strand
CATTCTTGATGAAAAAACCAGAACTGAATAGAAAATTTGACATTCAAATACAAGAAGCATGAGAAGGTAAACATGAAAAAGAATTCATAAGGAAATTACCAAAGTTAAAGAATTTACATGCCAACATGGAAAAACAATAATTGTAACTTATGAAACTTTTCTCAGTATGAGGATAGTTGAAGGGAATATAAATGTATGTGTGTATGTGTACACATACACACACACACACACACACACACACACACACACACACATATATATATATAAATGTGTGTGTATGTATATGTATATATGTATATATGTCTATATAGGAGGCTACATATGCATATGAATAAATATGTGAGTGTGTGTATATACGTGTACATAGACAGAGGGCACAGGATCAATTGAATAGGATGGGATAATATTTTTAAAGTTGAAATTGAGAGATGAGAGAGAATAGAATGAGAGAAGACAGGGTGAGACAGAATGGGGTTAATCCTCTCCTATAGAAGAGGCAAGGGATAACTGTTGCAATGGAGGGGAAGAACAGGAAGGAGAAAGCAAATAGGTCAACCTTACTCTCATTGAATTTGGCTTAGGGAAGGAATGACATACACTCTAAATTAGGTATCTTGGCCTACAGGAGAGTAGGGTGGGAAGGGGATGAGAGAGGTGATGAGGGAAGGGAGAGCAGGGTGAGGGCGGAGGCTTGTTAGAAGCACACACTTCTGTAAAGGGACAGGGACAAAGTAGAGAATGGAACAAGTGGGGGGTGGAATAGGAAGGAGGGAAATATAGTCAGTCTTTCACAATATGTCCATTTTTGAGATATTCTGCATAATTATACATGTATGGCCTGTATTGAATTGCTTGTCTTTCCAGTGGGGGTGGGTGACAAGTGAGGAAAGAAAAAAATCCAGAATTTAAAATTCTAAAATCAAATGTTAAAAATATATATACACATACACACACACACACACGCACACACACATATATATGTGCTTGTGTGTGTATTATCATTATCATTATTATTATTTACATGCAACTGGGAAATAAGTGTACAGGTACTGGGGTAGGGTGATCCATCCTGCCATCCTGGAAAATCAGAGGGGTGATGGGGGAGGATATAGGAGAGAGTAGATTGTAGCAAGGGGTATACAGTGGGATACTGGTTTTGGCATGCAGTAGGGGAAAGATGGGGAGGATTTTGTAAGTCAAAATCTTGTGGAAATGAATGATGTAAACTAAAAATAAACAAAATTTAGTTGGGAAAAAAAATAGAAAGAGCACTCTGACATTGATAACATGTGCAAGTCAGTCTGGGTAGATTGGTCTGCTTCCCTCACAGGAAGGGGGAGCACTCATAGACAGTAACTGTTGGAGTGAGTGATGGATCTATAAGAGTAACTACTGATCATCAAAAGAACTTTACTAAGGACTGTGTACATTCTTATGGATCACACTTATGATTGTTACATCCAATTATGCTTGGAATAGGCTGACTTTAGACACTCACATGTGTTTATGTATATAACTATACACATGTGTACAGATACACATATGCATATGCATGTCCACATAAATGTACGCATATGTGTACATACAAAAATCTCTGTATCTATGTGTATGTGTTTCTATATGTCTCTATCTAATCTGTGTGTGTGTGTGTGTGTGTGTGTGTGTGTGTAGGATAGGGTGTGTTTTTCATCCTGAGAATAGAAACAGTGATCCCTAAGACCCAGGTGCAACTCAGGTCTACCTAGAGGACTGGCAAATGTGACCAACTCCTAGACAGATTATTTGGGCAGTGACATGTCCCCAAACAGGATTGCACATGAGAACTTAAGTGACTGTGTCACAGACACACTCATGTTGTGGCTATTTGATTTGTTTAAATATCATGATCAACAAATTGTAGATTTAGAGCTGAAGGGGATCTTAGAGGTTGAATCCAACATCCTCATTTTAAGAGGAAACAGATGAGGAAATTGAGACTTGGAAAGGGTAAGTCACTTGTCCAAAGTCTCACAGTAAGTTATAAAAGATCAGCTTCCTTGTGAGCTGAGCATTTCCTCTCTTCTTTAAATACAAAGGTAGTACTATAATTTGAAATCTGAGGGTACAGAACAAAGCTTCACAAATTAGGAGCAGGGTGCTTGGCAGAACTCTGACTTTAGAATGAGAACGCTTGGGTTCAAATCCCAATTATGCTAATGACTAGTTGTATGACCCTGTGTATTCATTTTTCCTCTGTATCATTACCTTCCATGTGTAGCTGTAATGAAGATTAAATAAGGCAATGTATGGAAGGATTAAAGATTCCTAGAATAGAGCTAGATAGCTTGTGACTTTCCCAACATCACACAGCTAGTAAAGCTAGGATTCAAATCCGAGTTGTCTGACCTGACATCAAAAGCATAATTCTTTCTATTATGCCACGGTGAATCTTGATAAAGCTTAAACCATTGTATAAAATTAAGGTATTATTATTCCTCATTCCTTCAGAAGGAGATCCATAGAATTACTCTGGGCTGGTGAGATCAATAAAATATGATCTGAATTCCTTCCCCTTTTACTGCTTTCTGGCATCCAATAACCTCCACAGCTCAATTCTTTCCTTTTGCATACAATCTTCCAGGCCTAAAACCTTTGGGTGACTTTTAATTAAAAGTATTGAAAAAGACATTCGATATCAGGCCATATAATTTATTGTTAGTCAAATTACAGTTAAATCCAACCCTGCCCTATTATTGATGAAATTCATGGAAGAAATTACAACATTCTGGGGGTTGGAGGGAGGAGAGGGGGAGAGAAACATAGACAACAACAGCAACAAAAATAATGCCAGGAGAATCAATAGAAAAACTCTCCGCTACATATGCTCCTGAAATGCAGTATGATTTATGCAAGATTATGGAGGAAGCAAGCCTCTACTTAAAGTTGGCTTGTAAAGCTATAAATTACTTTCCTAAACAATACTAGAAGTTTTTGCTGTTTTCAACTGGAACCTAGTCTAGAAAAAAGTATAGAACATTGAGATTCCCCTGTATGTATTTCCTGCCCTTCATTCCTCTCCAACCTGCACTATGTACCGTTCCTCACAGAGGATTTTTTTTTCTCCCATCCCATAGAAAATTCATCATCCTGAAAGCTTACTCCACCCCTGAATTACTTCTCACAATGGAAGGGCTCTTGACTTCTTTGGCCTCTCCCTTTAATGGTCTGGTTCCTCCCAGAATCTACATTTTAAGGAAGAATTCCATATCAACTATGTCTTCATTTTTCTGCAGGCTAAACTATTGACTCATCTCCACAGGCCTTTCTCTGCCATGCTACTGCTATGGGGCCTTTCACTCCTCACTCTTTTTTCACTTATCTCTTCTGTGTTGTCTTCTGCCATTAGAATGTAAGTTCCTTGAGGTCAGGGATTATCTTTCTTCCTCCTTGTATTTATGTGTCCAGCACTTACCACAGTGGCTGACACATAATAAGTATATAAGTAATTCTTAATTGACTTGTTTACTTGGTTGAATTCTTCCAACCAGAGAGGCCAAAACCTAGTAGCTTTAAATTGCTGATGCAGTGGCCCCCTGAAAGACAAGGATAGTATGCCTTTCTAAAACTGACATTTCTAAAAGACTTAATATAGGGATGGCTAGGTGGCAAAGTGAAAAGACCACCTGCCCTGCAGTCAGGAGGACCCGAGTTGAATCTGACCTCAGACATTTAACACTTACTAACCATGTTGCCTTGGGTGAATCACTTAACCCAAATTCCCCTGTCCTCCCCCCTCCAAAAAGCAAAAAAATAAAGGCTTAATATATGTCCTTTCATACGATCATCACAACTCTGTGATATAGATACTACAGGTAGCAACATCATTTTACTGATGAGAAAACTGAAGATTAGAGAATTTACTTCTTACCAGTCATGATGCCTGTAAATGCCAAATGTCAGTTTTGAACCCAAGATTTCCTGATGTTGTGCCCAGTCTTCTATGCATTATATCTCATTGCTTATCATTTTATCAGCTTTTCAAGAGGTCTTTTGTACTGTTGGAATGAGAACCCACATAGGGAAGATCACAGGGCCTTTGCAATATTAAAGTATTCAGGGGGCACCTTCTTCCCTTATTTTGTTAATTAATACTAATATATTTGATATTAATTAACCATAAAATCACAAATTTAATATGATCTAAAGGAGATTCATATATTGTTGACTTGATGTGTATTTCTATAAATTTTATGGGCAGTTGTTAAGCACTATGCTAGATGGTGAGGGACATGCATAGGTGAACAGATCTTTGACAGGAATTTTCAGTAAAATTGGAGAGATTAAATACATATATCAATTCAATTCAAATAAACATCCAGGTGGAGGGGTAGAGAGAGTCCTGGGATTGTATTCTAGAAAACCTTAGTTCAAATCTTCCATCAAGTGCTTACTAGCTATGTACCCAGAGGGAAAGTCATTTAACCAATTTATTCATCTGAAAAAAGGGACACTCAGACCTTAAGGCCTCTAAATGTGCCTTTCAAGATCGAAATCTATGACACTATGATTTAACTAAACAAATATTTAATAAATATTTTAATTTTATATGTATTAAGTGCTTGCTACGTATAAGGCAACAAGACTGATGATGATGATTTTGATGATGTTTTCAAGGACCTTCAGTTTGTAAATAACTGATCTAAAATGAAATAGAGATGCTAAGATTAAAAAAAATACTAATGTTTATGTAGTCACTGTGATACAGGATGTAAGACTTTGAGCAAATAACTTTATCAAATTCTGTAAGAATGTAAGACTGACACACACACACACACATACATACACAAAGGTGCCATGCATATTCAAAGAAAGAAGAGATAATTAATTTCTCATGAGGAAGATAAACAATGGCTTCATGGAAGAGATGCCATTTGAGCATGTTCAGAATTGATGGGTAGGAATTCAGCAGGAATTCAGAGATGAGGGAGGAAAAAAGTGAGAAAATATGATAGATATTGAGAAAATCAGAAGTGGAGCAGCAAGGTAGTGCAGTACATAGAATGCTGGCTCTGGCGTGATCCTGGGAAAGTCACTTATTGCCAATTGCCAAGAATGAGAGAGAGAGAGAGAGAGAGAGAGAGAGAGAGAGTGAGAGAGAGAGAGAGAGAGAGAGAGAGAGAGAGAGAGAGAAAGAGAATAGGAGAGTAGGAGAGAGAGAATATCTTGGCTAGCTTGTATGTAGGTGACATCATATGTATTTATTTGCTCCTTCATCCATGACTACTCCTTTGACTAGTAAAAAGAGGAACCTGGGTTGTTCAATATATGTAATATTGCATTTGGAGTTAAGAAAACCTGAGAACAAATCTTACTTCAGATACTTATTTACTCTGTGACCATGAACAATTTATTTAACGTTTCTTGGGCCTGGTTTCATCATTGGTAAAATAAAGGAGAGAAATTGATGGCCTTTAAGATAACTTCGCAGTTTTAAAATTATAATCCTATAAACAAATATGTTAGACTTTACTTTGGTAAACAGACTCTCTGATAACATCTCCATAGAAACTATTTTCCTTTCTATAAGGCTTTGAGATTTGCAAAGCACTTCAAAAAGATTTCATTTGATCCTCAGGACTACCAACTCTATAATAGCTATTATTATCCCCATTTTACAGATCAAAAAAAAAAAAAAGGTCTAGGAACTAGGTAGTGTTGTGCAGGCTCATGCAACCAGTATGTATCTGAGGCAGAATTAAAACTGAAGTCTTCTGTTTTTAACTAATTTGTCAAACACACTAAACTGGTTTTCCCTTAGTCTTAGTCAAAAGCATAAGAAGTATAACCATTTTATAGATAAGGAAACTGGGACATTGGGAGCTGAAGTGAATTGCCCATGCTAATAGCACATAGCTAATAGGTGTCAGGGAGAATTCTTTCTTGCCTTGAAAACCTGTACTCTATCCATTGCACCATGTTATTTCATTGGTGAGAAATCAGTTTCATTGTGAATATAGTCATATTTGCACACAAAAATATAGACATGGCTAAATATCCATAAAGAGTTGTTTTTTGGGGGGAATGATGTGGGAAAGAGTAACTCAGAAGAATAAAATATGCAGTGACATCTACCAAACTCAACTTACTGGTTTGGTCCCCTAGCCAATGGTTATCCAAGGTCCAAATTACATTGTGTATATCCCCTAAAACTAGTTTTTGAGTTTTCAATGTTCAATCAGAGGACACAAATTCATTCAAAACAAAGATACTTAACATTAAGAAAAGCAGAAATAAAATATCCTCCATTCTCTAAACCTGGGCTATATTCTCCCATAAATACATATGGGACATAAGTGGGAAGAATAAGCAGATGTAGGAAACACCATGGACAGAGCACACATATGAAAGGCTAGATGTGTTGTGAACATGTGCTTAGTGCATACTGTGTAGTAGGATACCTTTGCCTGTAAAACTTCAAGGCCACTGATATCTTCTCATATTGTGATCATGCTGTTCTTAGAAGACCTGCTCCTTTCTAGTCCTCTACACTCTCCCTGACGTTGCCCAGGCAATTGCTATATTACTAATGATGCTCAATAAACACAAACTTTTTTGCTAAAAGAAAATGTGAAGCTAGTAGTATTTTTTTTAATCTACAGGTCCCTTCCTCATGCTTTCAACCTGTGTGGGTAACATACTTAACAGTGGTATTTCTGGGTCAAAGAGTGTTCTTGGTTTAGTAACTTTTTGAGTATAGCTCTATATTGCTTCCCACAATGGTTGAACCAATTCACAGTTCCATCAATAGTCACTCAATGAACAAATACTTATTAAAGAATTATTATGTGCCAGGCAGTGTGACAAGCACCAGGGACACAAAGAAAAGCAAAAGACTATTTCTGCTTTCAAGGAACTCACAGTGTAAAGGGGGGAAACAGCATCAAAATAATTATGTATAAATAAGACAGAGAAAGGATAAACTGAAGGTTATCAGAGGAGGTAAGGCACTGACATTAAGGGAGATGCAGAAAGACTTATTATAGATAGTAGAATTTTTATCTGGGACTTTAATGGACACCATGGAGACCAGGAAGCAGGGATGAGGAGGGAGAGAATTATATTTATGGGGCCCGGGGTCTCCAAAGGCATCCTGAGTCTTCTCCAGTCATCCTGATGAATATCTGGTCACTGGATCCAGATGGCTCTGGAGGAGAAAGTGAAGCTGGTGACCTTGCACAGTGCTCCCTCACTCAAATCAAAGTCAACTACAAGTCATATCATCATTTCCCTGATGCCACGGTCCTCTTCAAAAACAAAAGACAAACACAACCTGTGAGTAGACTAAGCTGCTAGAATGGAGAGCAAGCTCCTTGGGTAACTCAGCTCATCCTCTCCCTCTCCTTCTCCAAAGGAAGGAAAAATTTGATGGTCAGAAGCTGCCCACTTACCTTGGGTTTTACAGGCTAGATTTTTTACATATGGACAGTAAAAATGCACAGGAGATGGAGTATCACATACATTGAACAGGAAGAATGTTAATGTTACTAGCTCTCAGCATAGGTGAAGCTGAGTTACACGTAAGAAGATTGAAAAGATAGGAGACAGTGAGGTTAGGAAAAGTGAAAAAGCTTAGAGTATAGGCCTGGCAATAAACATGCCAAGTTAAACTCTTCTAACTAAATGATATGAAACTATTAGCCACTTGGTAAGTTCAGCAGTGGTAAGTCAGCAGTGACCCATAAAACAGAAATACAACTTGATTCAGGTTTCTGAGCAGCTCCCTCTTTCTACAATGATGATTAGAGGATTGGAGGAAAAGTGGATACAATACATTTTTTTCCATCAATGAATTGTGTTTTAAGATAGGAGACATGTATGAAACCATTCATCCACCTAGCTTGCTGCTTTAGAAAGATGTATGCATATGTGACAAGGTGAAGTGGGCTGTTGAGGAGTAGACCCCACTCCTTTATGTGTGTTTCTAGTCCTATTATACAATCATGGTGTAAAGGACTTCTTAGTAAAAGACCCGGGGAATTTAATGAACTTCAAATTCAACATAAATCAATTGCATGACAAGATATCCCCCAAAGCAAAACAACAACAACAAACAACAAACATCTCTATTGTACTTTAAGATTTTTAAAGTACTTTATATCTCTTATCTACCTTAAAGTGATGTTCTAAGGATGGAGTGTTTTTCAAAGTGTAAAGTGCTTTTCAAAACTCAAAGTTCTATGGAAATGCTAGCCACTACCAGTAGCCTGTAAGACAGGTGCTATTACTCTATATTTTATATATGACGAAAACTGAACCTGAATGAAATTAAGTGACTTTACCAGGATCACAGGGCTAACATACGGCTAATTCCAGGAAGGATTTGAATGTGGGTAGGGCACAACTGCAACAATGGCAGCACAAAGGAAATTGCAACTGCTGAACTAGTCATGATAGGAGAAAAGATTCAGGATCTTGGGGACCTGGGAAGGAAAGTTGGCCAAGGGAAATAGTACACCTGACAAGGGAATTGAGCCACATTTTGGTGTAGACTAAGAGAGGACACTATAGTGAGGTACAAGACTATCTGTTGGCATGGAGTAGTAATGCTTTTTTGTGTGTCTTGGATAAAAACCCTTTTTGCCATGTTTGTTATTGCCCTAGAAACATGTCCTGTATATGTATTGATTTTAATAATCTGGATCAAGTGATTTAGCTAAGGACTTTTCAGGCTCTAAAATTTGTATTCACCCAGGCTGATTTGTCTTGAATTATCTAATTCTGTCGATCCTTTTTATAGGAAAGAATAGCCCAATAATCAATATTAAATAGAAAAGTGGAGGTAGGCCATTTTCAAAGGGAGGAAAACATTAAATAAGGCTCATGTCACAATCTAGAGGCTGTTCAGATAGAAACATAGGAAAAACTGCCTGTCATGATTGCATATAAAATTTGATGTCTCCAGCCAGAATCTTTTTACAAAGTTAAGATTTCTGGCTTCTGCCACTGCTGCTAAACGGGAAGAATTGTGATGATGTAGCATTTCCTGCCATCTGTTCTTCCAAAGAGTTGAAATATCTTGCAAGAAAAAGTACACATATATTTGTATCTATAATTATAATGATTATGAATGGAATGAACTTTAGTTTTTCTGAGAAATGTCCATACCCTCAGAGAGTAAATATTATGGCTCCTTGACTCTATTTCCCTTGAAAATTAATCATATGTGTTCAATATCTCTTTCAAATTGCACAGGCAGATTAACATGCAATTATCTATCCTTGTAATTGAATGACTCTGATGGCAAACTTCAGATCCCCATTGATTTCCCATCTTCTCTAAATAATAGCCCTTCTGGCCAATCTCAAGGAAATAGCTGCCTTGGACCTACATATCAATTTTAAAATAAGCTTATTTTGACAGAATTTTGGCATGAGCAAATTTTCCAGCTTTCACAGGCTCTTTTTCTGAGCCCTATCTTCCTTTCCCCATCAGGTCATTCAGAGATTTCATATTCTTTCCCCTTTTCTCCTGATGAAAAAGATTTAAGCACATACTACGAGACATACATTGTACTATGTTTAAGGGACTGACAAGTACATCAGCATTCCTGCAATCAAAAAGCTATTAGTGTGAGTATGTATACTTATTAAGTAAACAGTAATTGACCGTAGGAACTCAGTTCCCTCAGACCTCTTTATAGCAGTAGTACTGATAAAATTTGCACAATTCACTTACTCTTAGTACAATATTTTTAGAGTTGGAAAGCATTTGACCCAAACAGGAGTCTAAGAAGCTTTTTTTTGTTTTTTTCAAAACTGATTGGAATAAGTTTATATCAGCTTGGAACTTTAACTTAGGCCTTCCTAGATATCAATCTGGCTCTCTAACCATTATGTCACACTGCTTCTCTTATAGAATATGTGAGTGTGAATGTATGCGTGTGTGTGTGTGTGTGTGTGTGTATAATCATGAATATATTCTATAAAATATCTTTATATACTCTGGAGCTAATCACCTAACCCCCGTTTACTGTTGCAGGTTGGATTTCCAAAGTGTGGCTGCTATGTAGCCACTTAGAGTTCTAGGGGGTATTTTTAATAAATAAATTGCTAAGTACCAATATGATGGAATTGAAGTACACTGCAAGAAAGGACTCCACAAAGACAAGTAATTTAGGATCTCTTTATAGAAATGTTATTGATAAAGTTTTCAAAATTCACTCACACTCAACACAAGTTTTTTGTTTTTGTTTTACAGAGTTGGAGAACATGTGATGCAAATGAGGATCTAAATATTTGTTCTATTAAAATTGATTGGAATAAGGAAATAATCACTTATCAAGTCTACTATATATGGAACAGATACCAATGGAATCAGCTAGATTCAGAAATTCACATATTATTATATGAAAAGCGATGTAATAGAAAATACACTTGAAAAGAAAGAAAAATGAGATTTTGTCATTACTGCTAATATGTAACTGAGGCAGCATAGGGAAAGAGAAAATGGATTGCAGAGAATATGATTGGAATCCCAGTTTATTGACAGTGCAACCTTGAAGTAATCACTGCTTCTCTAGGCTTTCATGTCCTCACCTGCAAAATGAAGAGTTCAGATTAGGTGATCTCTCAGGCCCCTTGAATCTCTGACATTTTATGAGTGGCATTAAAACTCTGCATCTTCTTTTTGATCAAGGGAGAGAAGGGCGTTTTATGCCTCTGAGAGAACAGCTCCAGACAGTGGTTTCCCAGAATTGCTGTGGTCTGAGGACTGTTTATGGCATTCACACCAAACCAATCATCCAGGGAGACAGCCACGGTAATAACTCAATCGTGATCATGTGAAAAGTCTTGGGTTTTGAGTTAATAACGTCCTCTTAGCAAGCCCCTTAAATCTTTTTAAAGAGATGTTCCTGTTGACAACACTACAAAGTTCAATTCATCATCTGTATCTGTACAGACCAGAATCTGTTGCTTGAATGAATGATTCAAGTTTACCAATACTATTAGTCACCTTGTTCACCAGGACAGTTCACCATACTATCATTCACCTATGGAAACTGTTGGAGTCATGTTGTTCACATAAGAACAATACAGTTGCTGTTAGATAAATAATTCATCACCTAAAAACATACTGTTAAAAAGTGATCTTTTTTATTTCTTCTTGAATTATCCACATTGTTGGCATAACATGAACTCACTGAAATTCACTTTCCCTTGCTTTTGGCCTCCAGTAAAATCTAATATTTCAGCAATTTGTACCTTACTTAAGGGACTATCTTACTTAGCTAATCCTCTTGATGGTGGCTATGGGATTTATTTGGGGGGGGGGAGATAGGTAGTATAAGAAAGAGTCTTAAATATCTGAATAATTAAGTCAGTACTTAGATACACAGTGACTATAATCTGCATTAATTTTATAACAAAGAGGTTGGTTGAGATCTAGCATTGGTTTTCAAAAAGATGAGGAAGATGTCATAAAATCTAATTCCATTCAATTCAATAAAATGCAGTTTAATTAAAGAAGCGGTTAAGCACTTTTCTTGTACAAAACTCTACGAGGAATGCAAGAATATGAAAGATCTAACATTTACTTATAATGTTCTCTTGGCCTTCTCTGAGTACTCTATTTTTTTAGGTACAATGGCTAGATTCCTTCAAACAATCCTTGCTTGACTTATTTGAACTCAATGGTCCTCATTCAATGTTTACATGATGAGCAAATATGTATTTGACATGTAATAATTGGAAGTGAAAAGATTTAAGTTAAAGACTAGATAGGAGGTCTACTGATACACCAAAGAAAAATATAATGGTGACCTGGAACAGAATGGCGGCAGTAAGAGTGAGTATGATGTAGGACAATCTGTGGAAAATAAGGAAAATAATATATTTCCCATCCATATATATGAGATGAAATGACTGAATGTATTTGGTAATTGAGAAATAAGAGAAGAGTGCTAGATGAGTTTGATGTCATGGCATAAGTGAATATGAAAATAATATTTCTACTAAATGAGTAGGAAAATAAGGTGCATGCTTAGTGGAAGAAAGTTATGAATTTATACCTGTATAATATTACATATTATTGAATATAAGTACCCAGAGGTATATTCAGTTGAAGCAGGCAGTAGGTAGCAAATAAATAGTTGAAAATGAACATCTGGAGTCTAAAAAGGTCAAGGTAGAAGCTATACATTTGGGAATCATCTACATGGACATGGTAATTGAAGTTCTGAGAATATATAAGAGTGCAACGGAGAGAACAAATTTATACAGAGACACTGAGAAGACAAGGCAAGGTGAGGCAATATGAAGCGTAAAAACAAACCTGAAATTACAGAATATAAAGAGATTGTCTGAAGTCTCAAATGATACAAAAAAGTCATAAAAGAGAGGAACTGAAAAAGGGCCCTTAGATTTGGTAAAGAAGTCCTTGGCGAAGTTTATTATCAGAATAATTAAAGAAGGTAGATACCAGGCAATAAGTGAGTAAGTGATGAGATGGGAGGAGCAACCAGTATAGACTTTGTCAGTAAGAGGGAAGTTAAAGACGGGATGATAGCTTGATGGGATGGCAGGATTAAAGAAAGAAGTTTCTTTCCTCTTTTCTCCCTTCCTTCCTTCCTTCCTTGCTTCTCTTCTTTCTTTCACCGGAGAGCTAAGTATATTTGTAGATAATGAAGAAACAATAAAAGGAAAAACTGAAGACGCAGAAGAGAGAGAGTAATTGATTGAATGAGATTTGGGAGGTAGAAGGATCTAAATGGGATCAAGGATTCCAGTGGAGGAGCATCCAATGGTCAAAAATAACTACTTCCTTTGGGAAAAAGAAAACAGGAAAGTGTCTGTGAGGAAGTGAGAGAACAATTTTGTAATTCGGAGGAGGGAAGCCGTGAGAGCCCGTGTGTCAGACAGAGTAGGAGGCGATGTCATCTACAGAGAAAGAGGACTTTGACATGGGATATTGAGGAAAAAAAGATTTGGAGAAGGCAATAGGGAACTGATAAAATACAAATAAAGAGACTGCCGAGCAACAATGATGGCCCAGTCATCCTTTTACGTAGGAATTCTTATTGGATCTGATCTCCATAGTTTGATTGCTTTGTTTTAAAATTTTTTTTTCTTATAATGACATTTATTTTTTTTTCACATTCTTTCCAAATATGCCACTCCCTCCTTTCCCCTTTTCAGGGAGCCATCCCTTTAAATAAAATGTTGAAAAAATGAAAAGAAAAAATATACAAGATAACATAGCATTTAACATATAATAGTGTATCCAATATACCACATTCTTATATTCACACCACTGCAAGGAAAGGAGGCCGGTGATTTTTTTTTGCAAGTGCTCTCTAGGATAAAGGTTGGTCATCATAACCATATTTCAGTCAATATTTTTATTATTCTTTATGTTTTGTGTATATTGCTGTCCTGCTTCAGTTTATTTCATTCTGTGTTAGTTCAAGCAAGTCTTCCTAGTACACACATAGACACACACACACACACACACACACACACACACACACACATGCATACAAGTCTATTGCTAGATCCAAGAAGTCTAAAGTATTCATCATCTCTCCACTAAGGGGACCCTCTCAGCTACAGGAATAGTATTCAGTCTTAGGGCAGCCTTGCCTCCAGAAAAAAAGTCTATTCTTTCTCCTATTCTCTAGTCCTTTTTTTTTCACCTGTGTCCGTGGGGAAATTACCTAAGACTTAAGTTTGGCTAATGAATAGGATTTCTCCAAAACAGAGGAGAAAACTTAACTTCATTCCTACCAAATGCCATGTACACAAAAACCATCACAGTAGGGGATAGTGAATAAACCCATTAATGCAAGCTGATAAGAAACAGAAATCAGAGTGGTTATAGAAATTACAATACGGCAGACAACACACTCCGTATGTTTATGTAATTTCATCTCCTACTCAGAGCAAGATATTTCATCTTTAAAAAGATGGCATCCCTGATCTTAACCATGGAGTAATTCTCTGAAATTTTCAGTGTAAAAAACAGAAAATAGGTACATGCTCAAGATTTCTGATTCTCCATATGCCATCTTCTTCCCAACATATATTTCTCCCTCCAGGGACTTATCCCTGAAAAAAGTCCCATGTATCCTCTTTTAAAGCTAGAAGGATGATGAAGTATTTCTCTTCTCTCATGTTCCCACAAATTCCACCTCTCATGGAGACAAAGAATATTGAATAATCATCCTCTCTACTAATGAGGAGAGTCTTATGTACTTGCTCAGGCTTGAGACTGAGGGTGCATTCATTCATTCATTCATTCGTTTAGTTACTGATATATTCTCTATCCATCCATCCTTCTATTAACTGCCTCTCTATTAATAAGAATTATAACTAGCATTTATAATATGCTTTATAACTTGCAAAATACTTTACAAATGTTATCTCATTTTATCCTCACAAAATCCTTGTAAAGTAGGTACTATTATCATCCTTATTTTATAGATGTGTAAATGAAAGCTGAAAGGGATTAAATTATTCACCATGGGTCACATGGCTATTAAGTAGTCAAAGTATAATATGGAACTAGATCTTCCTGATTCCAGGTCCAAAATTCTATCCACTGCACTGTGTAGATGTTTGTAGTAATAACAAATTAATTTTTGAGGTACAATATAAATATCCTACCTCTCTAAATTTTCAAGATAATTATCCAAAATCTTCATTTTGCATTGGACATGAAGAGATAGTCTTTTTGTTGTTACTATATTTGCTTTATTTGATAAACTATATAATAATAGAATATATTTTTCCAGTTATGTGGTTGAGGTGTAGTCTATGAGATTCTTATTATTTTCCTATAATTTGACTCTAAATTATGCTCAGGTCAGCAAAAGTTTCCTTCCTGCCCAGATATCTGAAACAATGAAGCTTGGCATGGTGGGCAGCTGGTATACACATATTAGATATGATTTTTCTAGTGCTCCTTGTATAACACAATATAAATGCTTATGACTGGGTTTTATTCATAGACTATTTTTCTACATATTTTCCTATCAGCATTCTCTCTGAAAGGGCTTTTTGGGTGAGTTTTTGGGTGACCTCTGAGAGGTCACATTTTTAAATTATTAAATGTTTATGTCATTTTCTCTTTACATTAGATTTCCAAGCTGTTTCTCTCCCTCTCTTTCAACCCTTAACTGGAGAAGGCTGACATTTCACAGAGCTATATATGGGAAACTATACAATATATAGTTCCATATATCAGTTTTTTCTCTGGAGGTGGATAGCATCTTCTTTCATAGGTCCTATGTAGTTGATTCAAATAGTCATGTAACTAAGAATGCTCATTTATTTACAGTTACTCTTTGATCAACAGTGTTGTCACTATATACAACATTCTCCAGATTTTGTTCATTTTACGCATGAAGATACAGTCTTAGTTCTTGAAAGGATTCCATGATTGAATATCTGATCAGTTTAGGACTGGAAAGCTTGCCTAGCTAAAACTGAATAATATACCCCACTTATAGCCTCCTCTCTCATAAGTGAGGCTAGAGGAAATGTTGGCTTTGAAACAGTCCTGAAGTCTTCTCAGTTAATTTTCAAGGATGAAAAATTGTAGATTTTTGCAAAGAGCTCTGTAGTCTCTTAAGACATTAATGCCAGATCTTCTACCAATGTCTGACTGTCGCTGGTAAGCAATATATTACAAGTTTCTCCATAATATTGATATAAAGGCAAATATTGTTTGTCTTACTGATGCTGAAAAGCCTTTTAGTGGCTTCGATATCTATACAAGACACATTATAATAGATTACTTAAATTATAAATAATTTCTCAGGAGGGGAGGATATTCACAAATCTCTTTCAGTGATGGGAGAATTAGATTAATCATCACTTTGGACTGATTATTGCTTATATAATGGTGGTAACCAGAATTGCTACTGCGTCTTTTTCTCACTAAGTCTTCCTTTCTAATCTCTGAGATCAACTGAGCTTCTTTGTTTGTGTTGGAATACATGGTGGTTGGAGGGAAAGGAGAGTCATGTGTTTCAGAAGTTGAACTAAGTGCTTAGACATAACCTCATAGTATAGAAATTCATATAGGATGTTTTATAGTTTGACTAACTTCTTAATATATTTAACAAATAATTACAGGAGTACTTTAAATAGGCAACCTTAAAACTACACAGAAATGAAAAAGAAAAACTGGGAAAGCACAGGATGGGAAGGGATATGTTGATATATTCTGGTAAATGTAGGTTTGCATCATTGGGTACTGTGGGTACATTGGGTACTACCATCTACTAAATGGTAGAGGCCACATTTCCATGGACAACTCCATATAATAGCTTCTCAGGTAGGACCTTGGCAAATAACATCTGAAGACAATGTTATTCATAGAAGACACTTTGTAGGGGTGGCTAGGTGGAGCAGTGAATAAAGCACTGGCTTTGGAGTCAAGAGGACCTAAGTTCAAATCTGGCCTCAGACACTTAATAATAACTAGCCGTGTGACCTCGAGCAAGTCACTTAACCCCAATTGTCCTGCATTCTCCCCTCCAAAAGGCAAAAAAAAGATACTTTGTGTATCACCAGAAAAAAAAAAATCCATCAACCTTAAGTTGACTACTTAAACCCTCTCAAATCCAGTGTCCTTATTGGTAAAGTACATATATTAATTACTTCCCTGTCTACCTTACAGGAATGCTGTGAAAAGCAATGAGAAAATGAATTTGAAAGGACTTTTAAAATCATAATTAATATTTTAGTTTTCCCAATTACATATAGAAACAATTTGACTATTTTTTTTTCAAATTTTGACTTCCAAATACTCTCCCTCTCCCATTCTTCTCCCCTCACTTAGAAGGCAAGCAATTTGACATAGATTATACATGTGTAGTCATGAAAAATATATTTTTACATAAAGCATTCTGTGAAATAAAACACAGACAAAAATAGAAAAAAATAAAGAAAGTAAAGAAAAAGTATCTTTGATCTGCTTTCAGGCTGTACCAGTTTTTTCTCTACAGATGGATAGCATCTTTCATCACAAGTCCTGTAGAATTGCCTTGGATCAATGTATTGCTAGGAATAGCTAAGTTATTCATAGTAGAACACCATACAATATTGCTGTTATTGTGTACAATGTTCTTCTAGTTCTGCTCATTTCATGTTTTATAAGTCCATGTAAATCTTCCCAGGTTTTTTGGAGAACATCCTGCTGGTAATTTCTTTATTTTTTTTAAATAAATTAACTTTTGTTTATTTTTAGTTTACATCATTCATTTCCACGAGATTTTGAGTTACAAATTCCTCTCCATCTTTCCTCTACACATGACCCCAAAGCAGCGATCCCACTGTATACCCCCTCCCCCAATCTGCTCTCTCCTATATCCTCCCACATCACCCCTCTGACTTTCCGGTAGGGAAAGATGGGTCTCCTTACCCCCGTGCCTGTGTATCTTAATTCCCAGTTGCATGTAAATAATAACGATAATAATAATAATAATAACAATAATAACAATAGTAATAATATATTTTACACATGATTTTAGAACTTTAAATTCTAGATTCTTTCCCTACCTTCCTCATCACTCACCCCCAATATTTTTGTACACACGGTTTCTTTTACTTTTTGCTTCTTATCTCTGGGATATAGAGCTAGTAGTGGCACTGCTTGGTCAAAAGGTATGCATGGTCTTATAGCCCTTTGGACACAGTACCAAAATGTTCTCCAGAATGGTTGAATCAATATACAACTTCACCATTAGTGTTTTAATTTCCCCACATCCCCTCAAACATTTGTCATTCTCCTTTTCCGTAATATTAATCAATCTGACAGGTATGAGGTAGTAGCTCAGTTGTTTTAATTTGCATTTCTCTCATCAATAGTGATTTAGAGCATTTTTCATATGATTATAGTTTTGATAACTTTTTCTGAAAACTTCCTATTCATAACCTCTGACCATTTATCAGTTAAGGAATGGCTCATATTTCTATAAATTTGGCTCAGTTTTCTGTATGTTTGAGAAATGAAGCCTTTATCAGAGAAACTCACTGTACATTTTTTTCATAATAATGATTACCAGCTATGTATTTCTCTCCATGTTATTTTTCTTTTTTATCCTATCTGTTCTCAAAATTGTTTTGCTTCTGACTTATACCTCCCCCAAAATGCCCTTCATTCTATCAGCTGCCTTTTCCCTTCTGTTATCACCTTCCCTTCCTACTTTCCTGTAGGGCAAGACAGATTTCTACATCCAACTGAATGTGTATATTATTTTGTCTTTGAGCCAAGTCCAATGAGAGTAAGGTTCATGTTCTCTACTCCATGCTTCCCCCACTTGTTTCTTCCAGTATAGAATCTCTTTCAGGCCTCTTTTATATGAGAAAATTTATTTCATTCTTTTCCCCCCTATCTTCCTCTCCCAGTGTATTTTTCCTTCTAATTCCCTTAATATTATTTTTTTTAACAATCACGCCAGCACAATCAACTTGCATCCATGCTTTCTGTCTATGTATACTCTAACTGCCCTAATAATGAGAAAATTTTTAAGAGTTTTAAATATCATTGTCCCATGTAGTAATATAAACAGTTTAACCTTACCAAATACCTTATTATATATTTTTCTGATGACATTTTTATGCTTCATTTGCATCTTTTATTTGAAAGTCAAATTTTCTATTCATCTCTCATCTTTTCATCAGGACTGCTTGAAAGTCCTCGATTTCATCAACTTTATAGCTTTTCCCTGAAAAATTACACTGTTTGGCTGGTAGGTAATTCTTGGTTGTAATCCTAGGTCTTTTGCCCTCAAGAATATCACATTTACGCCCTCTGATCCTTTAATGTAGAAACTGTTAAATCATGTGTTATCCTGACTACGACTCCACAATAGCTGAATTGTTTATTTTTAGCTGCTTGCAGTATTTTCTCTTAATCTGGGAAATTTGGAATTTATCTATATTAATCCTGGGAGTTTTCTTTTGGGGATTTCTTTCAAGAGATGATTGGTAGATTCTTTTCATGTCTATTTTATCCCCTGGTTCTAGAACATCAGGGCAGATTTCCTTTAAAATTTCTTTAAAGATTATGTCTAAGCTCTTTTTGGGATCATGACTTTCAGGTAGTTGAATAATTCTTAAATTCTCTCTCTTGGATGTATTTTTCAGGTCAGTTGTTTTTCCACTGAGATATTTCACATTTTTTTTCTATATTTTTCATTCTTTTGATTTTGTTTGATCATTTCTCAATTTGTCATAAAGTCATTAGTTTCCACTTGCCCAATTCTAACTTTTAAGGAATTTTTTTTTTTGGTGAGTTTTTGTATTTCCTTTTTCCATCTGGCTAATTTGACTTTGTAAGGAGTTCTCTTCAGCAAATTGCCTATATATCTTTTTTATTTGGCCAATTCTGCTTTTCAAGCATTCTTCTCTTCATTGAATTTTTGTACCTCTTTTACATTTGGCCTATTTTGTTTTGCTTAATTATTGAAGCGTATTTTTGTAATTATTTATATAGACCACAACATCTGCAAATGATCATTTAGAATATATGTTTAGGTTACACATGTGTGATCATGCAAAATTCCATAGTAGTCATATGGTGAAAGACTAACTATATTTCCCTCCATCCTGTCCCACCCCCTAATTCAATCAATTTTCACCTTTGACCCTGTCCCTTTTCAAAAATGTTTGTTTGTGACTACCCCTGCCCCATTCTGCCCTCCTTTCTATCATCCCCCTCTCTTATTCCCTTCCCCTCTACTTGCCTGTAGGGCAAGATACCCAGTTGGGTGTATATGTTATTCCCTCTTTAAGCCAAATCCAATGAGAGTAAGATTGACTCATTCCCTTTCATCTTTGTGCTCCCCCCCTCTCCATCGTAACAGCTTTCTCTCGCTTCTTTTATGTGAGATAATTTACCCTATTCTATTCCCTTCTCCCAAAATATTCCTCTCTGAACTCTTAATTTTATTTTTTAGGTATCATTCCTTCATGTTTAATTCACCCTGTGTCCTCTATGTATGTATGTATGTATGTATGTATGTATGTATGTGTGTATCTATGTATAGATACATACACATATATATATATGTATATACACATACATATACATACACACACACTTATATACATATATATCCTCTTCAGCTATCCTTATACTGAGAAAAGTCTCATGAGTTACACATAGCATTCTTTCATGTAGGAATATAAACAGTTCAGCTTTTAAAAAATTCCTTATGATTTCTCTTTCCTGATGACCTTTTCATGCTTCTCTTGCTTCTTGTATTTGAAAGTCAAATTTTCTGTTCAGCTCTGGCGTTTTCATCAAGAATGCTTTGGGGCAGCTAGGTGGCACAGTGAGTAGGGCATCAGTCCTGGAGTGAGAAAGATCTGAGTTCAAATATTCCCTCAAACACTTAACACTTACTAGCTGTGTAACCTTGGGCAAGTCACAATCAATTCCATTTGTACCGCCTTACCCTCTCCAAATAGGAAAAAAAAGAAAAGAGAATGCATGAAAGTCATCTATTCCATTGAATGACAATATTTTCCCCTGAAGCATTATACTCATTTTTCGAGAGTAGGCAATCTTGGGCCTGAATTTAGCTCCTTTGACCTCTGAAATATCATAGTCCAAGCCCTTTGATCCCTTAATGTAGAAGCTACTTGATCTTGTGTTATCCTGATTGTGTTTCCACAACACTTGATTGTTTTTTTCTGACTGCTTGTAGTATTTTCTCCTCGACCTGGGAACTCTGGAATTTGGCTACAGCATTCCTAGGAGTCTTTGTTTTGGGATCTTATTCAAGAGGTCATTGGTGGATTCTTTCAATTTCTATTTTATCCTCTGTTTCTAGAATATCAGGGCAGTTTTCCTTGATAATTTATTGAAAGATGATGTCTAGGTTCTTTTTTTGATCATGGCTTTCAGTAGTCCAATATTTTTTTAATTACATGTCTCAGATATATTTTCCAGGCCAGTATTTTTTTTCCAGTGAGATATTTTACATTGGCTTCTATTTTTTTCATTCTTTTGGATCTGTTTTATAATATGTTGATTTCTCATAAAGTCATTAGCTTCCATTTGCTCCATTCTAATTTTGAAGGAATTATTTTCTTCAGTGAACTTTTGGACTTCCTTTTTCTATTTGGTCAATTCTGCTTTTTAAGGCATTCTTCTCTTCGTTGACTTTTTGGACCTCCTTTGCCATTTGGGTTAGTCTATTTTTAAGGTTTTATTTTCTTCAGCATTTTTGGGGTCTCTTTTAGCAAGTTGTTGACTTGCTTTTCATAATTTTCTTGCATCACTCTCCTTTCTCTTCCGAAGTTTTCCTCCACTTCTCCTGCTTGATCTTCAAAATCCTTTTTGATCTCCTTCATGGCCTGCAAACATTTCATATTTTTCTTGGAGGTTTTTGATGCAGGAGTTTTGGCTTTGTTATCTTCTTCTGGTTCTATGCTTTGATCTTCTTTTTCCCCAAGGAAAGATTCTATAGCCTGATATCTTTTCCTCTGTTTCTCATTTTTCCCAACCAATTACTTGACTTTTGAGCTCTTTCCCAAGGTAGAACTCTGCTTCCAGAGAAGAGAGTGCTCTGTCACAAATTTCTGGGGTTTTACACAGCTCTTGTCAGAGCTACTTTGCTGCACTTGCCTTAGAAGGGGGAGGCCTCCCTCTCCAAAGCTGCCACAAGCTCTGCCAAGACAGTGCTCCTTCTCACCTCAGGACTGCCACCCAAGACTGTGACTCATATCCAAGGAGGGCAAAGCAAGTTAATCCTACCTCAGTACCAAAAAAGAGCTTCCATCAATTGCCCTCTGATCAGTTGTTTGGTCCCCCTACCATATGTGGGCCTAGGGCTCCAGAAGCAGCTACTGCTGCTGCAGCTTTTGCCACTGCCACAGTCACCTCCACCATCCTGGGGGCTGCAGTCAGATCATCCATTTCTCTCACCCAGGTTCAACAAAATTTCCTTAGTCACCTTTAACTTTCATCTTTGGCAATCGTGGATTGAAAAGTCTAGAATCCGCCACAGCTGCCAGTGATTCAGTACCTTGAGGTTTGCTCCAGCCCTGTCTGCACCAGTGGGGTCCATGTGGGACTGCATTCCACTCCCAGTTAGGCATGATATACCCTTCCTGTCAGCCTGCCAGATTGTCTTCAGCTGGAGATGTGTCTCACTCTGTTGTTCTGTGGGTTCGGTAGCTCTAAAATTTGGTTAGTGCAATTTTTTACAGGTATTGGAGGTGAATGGGGAATGAGCTTACACAAGTACCTGCTTTTATTCTGCCATCCTGGCTCCTCCACCCATTCTGTTCTTTAAGGTCTTATTTTCTTCAGTATTTTTTGCTCCTCATGTATCAAACTGTTGACTCTTTTTTATGATTTTTTTTCACTACTCTCATTTCTCTTCCCAATTATTCTCTACCTCTTTAACTTGATTATTAAAATTCTTTTTGAGTTCTTCCCTGACCTAAGACTGATTCACATTTTTCTCTTTTTGGTTTATTTTTAGTTTACATCATTCATTTCCAGAAGATTTTTGAGTAACAAATTTTCTCCCTGTCTTTCCCCTACCCACCACCCCAAAACAGTGATCCCACTGTATATACCTTCCCCCCTGCTCTCTCCTACATCCTTCCCCCACTGACTTTCTGGTAGGGAAAGATGGATCTCCCTACTCCAGTGTGCGTATATCTTATTACCCAGTATATATATATATATATATATATATATATATATATATATATATATATATATATATATATATAT
>JAQQSU010000203.1:0-15652 GCA_028627135.1 Pseudochirops cupreus | reverse complement strand
ATTGGTGAATTCTTTCAAGTTCTATTTTGCCCTCTGGTTCTGAAACATATGGACAATTTTCCTTGAGAATTTCTTGAAGGATGATTTTTGGTTCTTTTTTTGATCATGGCTTTCAGGTAGTCCAATAATATTTAAATTGTCTCTCCTGGATCTATTTTCCAGGTCAGTGGTTTTTTCAAAGAGATGTTTCACATTGCCTTCTATTTTTTCATCTTTTTGGATCTATTTAATAGTATCTTGATTTCTCAGAAAGGCATTTGCTCCACTCAAATTCTGAAAGAATTATTCTCTTACAAAAGCTTTTGAGATTCTTTTTCCATCTGGCAAATTTGACTTTTTAAGGCATTCTTTTCTCCTCATTGGCTTTTCGGGCCTCTTTTGCCATTTGAGTTAATCTATTTTTTAAGGTGTTATTTTCTTCAATCAGGTTGTTGACTCACTTTTCATGATTTTCTTACATCATTCTTATTTCTCTTCCCAATTTTTCCTCCACTTCTCTCATTTGGTTTTCAAAATCCTTCTTAAGCTGATCTGTGGCTTTAAGGCAGTCTTCACTTTTCTTGGAAGCTTTTGGTGTATGAGTTCTGACTGTGTTGTCTTCCTCCCATTTCATGCTTTGATCCTTCTTGTCCCCAAAGAAGAAATCTAGAGTTAGGTTGCTGTTCTTACTTTGCTTCCTTTGCCTGCTCATGTTGGCTAGTCAATTACTTGATTTTTTAGCTCTGTGAAACTCTGCTTACAGAGGGGAAAGCTCTCTCCCAAATTATTGGAGATTTCACAGCTGCGAAACTATTAGGGCGATGCCATTTTTTTGCAGCCCCCACCAGCTTTGGCTCACTGAAAATGCACCCCAGGACCTCCACCCAAGACCACAATCCAGAGGCAGGCCGCTCAATGCAAGAGCACTTGGCCTCTTAACTATTGCTTGGCCAGCCTGCAGACTGCAGGCCAGGAGCTCTGAAGCAGCCACATGGAGGCAGCTGCAGGGCAGCCACTTCTCCTGCTTCCTTGCCCTGTAGGTAGTTTGGTCAGACTACTTTTCTCCCTGAAGTTTAGCTGAATTTCACTGACCTTTCACTTAGTCCTTGTTTCTTATGGCTTTATAATTCTGGAAACTGCCACAGCTGCCGCTGATCCAGTCTACTGAAGGCTCCAGCTGCAGCTCACCCCGGCCACCCCTGCCGGCCAAGCCACGCTTTCAGGATGGGCTGGTCTTCAGCTCCCAGGGCTGACATGATCCCTTCCTGTTGAGCTGCCTTCAGCGGGAGGTGTATTTTTGTGAATTTTACAGTCCTAAAGTTTGTTTAGAGTCACATTTTATGGGTATTTGAGGTGGCTATGTGTGAGCTGTGGAACCTTGCTGCTCCTATGCCACCATCTTGGCTCTGCCCCTTTGTTGTTGTTCTGAATAGTGCAGTGATATCCCATTAAATTCAGGTTCCACAATTTGGTTAGCTCTCCTCCAATTGATGGGCACCTATATTGTTTCCAATATTTTGCTACCATAAAAACTGGTGATATGGAACCTTTCTGACTTTCATCTCCTTGGGATAGTCACATTGCACTATATTTCTGGATCATAGGATATTGGCATTTTAGTCACTTTCTAGCTTAATTCAGAAATCCTTTTCCAGATTGTTTGCATAAATTTAGACATTCATTTTCAGTATAATGCCTGTCTTGGGGCAGCTAAGCAGAGCAGTGTATAGAGCACTGGCCCTGGAGTCAGGAGGCCCTAAGTTCAAATCTGTTCTCAGACATTCAAGTATCTTAGTAGCTGTGTGACTCTGGTCAAATCAGTTAACCAGGATTGCCTCACCAAAACAAAAAAAGTGTACCTGTCATTCTGTGGCTCCTCTATGATTTTTTCCATCTTTTATTTAGGGAAGATAGGTGCCACAATGCATAGAATACTCCTGAGTTCAAATCTGGCCTCAGACAATTATTAGATGTGTGACCTTCAGAGAGTCACTCAAGCTTATTTGCCTTACTTTCCTAAGCTGTGAAATAAGCTGGAAAAGGAAATGACAAAGCAGTATTTTTGCCAAGAAAACTAGTAATGGGGTCATGAAGAGTCAGACATGACTGATCAAAAATTTTACTTTCACAATTTGATTGATGAGGAAAATGTCAGACTTGCTTTAATTTCATTACTCCTGCTACTATTTATTTGGGATAATTTTTCTTAGAGTTGTTAATAGGTTACAATTTTTCTTTTGAGAAATGTTTGCTTGTAGACTTTAAGCATTTATGTCTTAGGGAATGACTTTTGTCACAGATACATTACTTTTTCATATGTCTTATGTATCAGACGGGAAGTAGTATTTGAAGCTAAGATTTTTCCCCAATCATGCTTCCCATTTTATGTTAGCTTATTTGCTTTTTAGTGAAAAAGCTTTTTATGTTCATGGAACTGAAATTATGCATTTTATTTTTTATTATTTCCTTTAACCTTTGCTGAGTGAAATCAACAATAATTTATGAAGCACTTCCTATAAGCCAGGAACTATGCTGATATCTGGAGATCATAAATACAATAAAAAAATTCCTCAATGAACATAGTTGTAATGGAGAAAAATAACATATAAAAGGGAACTCAAATGGAGAGAGGAATGGAATTTAGAGAATGAAGAATGGTTTCTCTGGACCCTTTCTCAACATGGAGTTTCTGGGAAAATTTTCTCATTGGTAGAAGAAAGCATCAAGGGTAGAGAGAGAAGACAGCTGAGTGAAAATACAGTCTGGAGAATGAAAGACTGTTAAATCCTTCTTTAGTTAAGAATTCCTCTCGTTTCCCCCCTACCCAAGGGTGTGAAACATATCTTCATTCATTTTTCTATTTAATCATTTTTTTTATTTTTAGTTTTCAATATTCATTTCCACAAGAGTTTGAGTTACAAATGTTCTCCCTGTATTCCCTCTACCTCCCACCCCAAGATAGTGAGACTACTGAATACCCTTTCCCCCAATCTGCTGTCTCTTATATACTGCCCCATCCCCCACCCTAACTTTCCAGCTAGATCTTGTGTTATCCTGATTGTGTTTCCACAATATAAATCGAGTAGGATTTATATACCCCAGTGCCTGTATATCTTATTTCCAGGCTTCATGTTAAAAAAAAATTTTTTAACATTTATTTTAAAAACTTTGATAATCAGATTCTTTCCTTTCTTCCCTCCTCCCCACCCCCACTGGGAAGACAACCAATTCAATATAGGTAGCACACGTGTCATTACACAAAACATTTCCCTGGTAGTTACATTGTGAAAGACTCACTATATTTTCCTCCATCCTATCCCACCCCCCACTTATTCTATTTTCTACTTTGACCCTGTCCATTTCCAAAAGTGTTTGCTTCTAACTACCCTCTCCCCCAATCTGCCCTCCCTTGTATTATCCCTCCTCTTATCCCCTTTCTTCCTACTTTCCTGTAGGGCAAGATACCCAATTGAGTGCGTATGTTATTCCCTCCTTAAGCCAAATTCAATGAGAGTAAGGTTGGCCTATTCCCTTTCTCCTTCCTGTTCTTCCCCTCCATTGTAAAAGTTTTCCCATGCTTTTTTTATATGAGATAATTTAACCTATTCTATCTCTCCCTTTCTCCTTCTTCCATTATGTTCCTCTCTCACCTATTAATTTTATTTTTTACGTATCATCTCTTCTTCTTTAACTTATCTTGCACCCTCTGTCTATGTATACATATACACACATACACACACACTTGCATATGTATTTATACATACATACACCCTTCTATATATACATATATGTGTGTATATATATGTATACACATATATTCCCATCAACTATCCTCATACTGAAAAATGTCTCATGAGTTGCAATTATCATTTTTCCATTCAGGAATGTAAATAGTTCAACTTTAATGAATTCCTTATGTTTTTTTTTCCCCTGTTTACCTTCTCATGCTTCTCTTGCTTCTTGTATTTGAAAGTTAAATTTTCTGTTCAGCTCTGGTTTTTTCATCAAGAATACATGAAAGACCTCTATTTCATTGACTGACCATATTTTCCCTTGAAGCATTATATTCAGTTTTGCTGGGCAGGTTATTCTTGGTTTTAATCCTAACTTCTTTGACCTCTGTAATATATATTCCAAGCCCTTTGACTCCTTAATGTAGAAGCTGCTAGATCTTGTGTTATCCTGATTGTGTTTCCACAATACTCAAATTGTTTCTTCCTCACTCCTTGCAATATTTTCCCCTTGATCTGGGAATGATTGAATTTGGTTATGACATTACTAGGAGTTTTCTTTTGGGGATCTTTTTCCAGAGATGATCAATGAATTCTTTCCAGTTCTATTTTGCCTTGTGTTTCTAGAAGACAAGGCCAATTTTCCTTGAGAATTGCTTGAAACATGATTTTTAGGCTCTTTTTATGATCATGCCTTTCAGGTAGTCCAATAATTTTAAGATGATCTCTCTTGGATCTATTTTCCAGGTCAGTGGTTTTTCTAATGAGATATTTCACATTGCTTTCTATTTTTTTTTCATTTGTTTGGATCAGTTTTATAGTATCTTGATTTCTCATAAAATCATTAGCTTCTATTTGCTCCAATATAGTTTTGAAGAAATTTTTCTCTTCAGTGAGTTTTTTAAGGCATTCTTCTCCTCACTGGCTTTTTGGACCTCTTTTGCCATTTGAGTTAGTCTATTTTTTAAGGTGTTTATTTCTTTAGTATTTTTAGGGTCTCCTTCAGCAGTCTGTTGACTCTCTTTTCATTATTTTCTTGCATCATTCTCATTTCTCTTCCCAATTTTTCCTCCACTTATCTTACTTGATTTTCATAATCCTTCTTGAGCTCTTCAGTGGGTTGTAACAACTTTTTATTTTTCTTTGAAGCTTTTGATGCAGGAGTTTTTAATTTTTGCCATCTTCTGTTTCCATGTTTTGTTCCTTTTAGTGCCCAAAAAAGGATTCTAGGGTCTGATTGTGCTTCCTCTGCTTTTTCATCTTTTTAGCCAATTAATTGACTTTTGAGCTCTTTATCACAGTAGAACTCTTCTTCTGGAGTGGAGAGAGCTGTGTCCCAAATTGCTGGGGTTTTTCACAAATGTTGTCAGAAGTATGAATAGGGCACCCTCTCTACAGCCACCACAACCTCTGGCACACTGGCATTCCTCACCCCAGACCACCACCGAAGACCATGATCCAGATCCAAGAAGGTCAAAGCAAGAGATATTACCCTCTGAATGGTCACTTTGTCTCCCCGCAATCTGAAGGCCAGGAGTTCCAGAGGCAGCTGCAGCTTCCATGCTGCTGCCACCTCTCCCACCCCAGGGGTAGGGGCCTGGATGGTGCTGTTCCATCCCCTCCTTCCCATGGAGCTCCCCACTGACCTTTAATTTTCTCTTTGGCATTTATGGGTTGAGAAGTCTGGAAACCCCCATAACTGCTGGTGATTCACTCTCCTGAAGTCTACTCCAGCCAGTCTGTACCTCTGGTGGGCACTGTCCCATATCTGGGCCTACATGGCTCACGTGGGCTTTTGCTCAACTCCCAGGCCCATGCCAGAGACCCTTCATGTTGGCCTGCCAGGCTGCCTTCAGCAGATTTTTTTCTCTTTGTCACTTTGTGTGTTCTATAGCTCTGAAATTTTTTGAGGTTCATGTTTTACAGGTATTGCAGGTGATTGGTATGGGAGCTTAAGCCAGTTCCTGCTTTTTCTCTGCTGTCTTGGCTCTACCCATTTTCTATATTTTAATAGTATTACTTTTTAAGGTTAAGCCCAGGATCTATTTAGAGTTTACTATATCATATATTTTTATTGTGAGGTTTGTTTTGTATTGTTTCATTTTATTTTACTTTTTCCCAGGGGTGGGAAATGCCAAACTAATTTCCAGTTTTCTCAGGAGCTCCTAGAAATAGTATCCTGAAGTAGAAAGTCTGGCTTTGGAGTTCAAGGATGTAGGTTAAAATCCTACCTCTGACAATTACCACTTCTGTGGCCTTGGGCAAATCACTGTACCTCCTTGGGCTTCAGTTTTCTCATAGATATAATGATGCCATTAGAACCTGAGGCTTCTGACTCAAAACTGTGATCCTTTCATCTACAGAGGAGCAAACCAATATACTGAGCAGGAAAACAACTTGGCCAGCATCAAACAGCTAAGTTCTATAGCCAGAGAGAACCTATGCCTTTTGCCTCTAGGCCCAAGGTATTTTCCACCATGATATGATACTTTTCTTGATGTTTAAATCTATGAAGGCTAAACATAAGACTAGGGAATATATAGGTTTTTCTGATGTTAATCTTCTACCATAGCAAAGAGGTGGGGAATACAATCACAGGAGGCTAATTAGAGTACCCTTGGAATTTTTATATACCTTCTTAATCTTTGAAGCTGCCTTACCTGAATATTATACCTTGTAAGATTCTGCAGAAGGAAGATTATTCATGCAAACCAGGCTAATTTCATGGTATCAATTTGGAAATTGCTGTAAAATTCCATTTTGAATTTTTTCTGCAGTAATATTCTAACAGGCCAGATCATGCTACTGACTTCTACAAGCAGGTATCTGCTTTCCCCTATGAAGTCAACACAAAAATGGGTCTTGAAAGGGGCATCCTACATAAAAAGGTAGCATTGTATACTACCAAAGAAAATTGCTTTTCTGTGTTCATAAGACTGTAAAGATAGAACAATAATTGAGAGAATAAAGGGCAGAAAAAATAGCCAATGATTTCACCTAGAATATTATTTTTTGAAATCATGAATAAAAAATTAATTGATAAGGAATTAACTAATAAAATAATTTATGATCCATGTTTTAATATAAAATGAAAAATGAATGGACCTTCCTATGACTGAATCTGATTCTGTTCCTTGAGAGAACTTACCAGAAATACTGCAAGCACATACCTGTTTGTTTGCATACCCTTTGACAGGATCTATTTTTCCTGTGTCACTACCTAGAGAAAGATAATCAGGAGGGCATGACCTTCTTGATGAAGCTATAATGAATCTTTGTTTGGGACTTTAGACCTTGGCTTTTTTGTTGTTGTTCAGTCATTTTCAGTTGTGTTTAACTCTTTGTGATTCCCATTTGAGGATTTTCTTAGCAACGGTACTCAAGTGATTTGGCATTTCCTTCTCCAGCTCATTTTACAGTTCAGAAAACTGAGATAAACAGGGTTAAGTGATTTGTTCAAAGTCACATAGCTAGTAAGTGTCTGAGTCTGGATCTGAACTCAGCTATTCTTGACCTGAGTTCAAATCTGGATCCAGACACTTATATAACCTCAGTTAAGTTACTTAACCTCTGCTTCAGTCTGCTGGAGAAGGAAAAGGTGAACCACTTTAGTATTTTTGCCAAGAAATCCCTAAACAATATCAGAGTGGTATAGTCTACAGGGTCACAAAGAGTTAGATATGATTGAAAGATCAATAACAGTGTGATGGTCACCATGTTAATTTCTTATAATTTCATCAAATTATAAAATCAACAAATTCATCAAAAATCCTGACTATAGGAACAGTACTGTATCCACTGAGCTGCCTCTATCCACCTAACATATAGTAGACACTTAAGAAATGTTTATTCCCTTCCCATTTCCTTTACCTCCTCATTATCCTAGACTCATGCTTCTACATCTCCTCCTCAGGGTCCTAGGAGATAACCTGAGGAGTTTAGGACGTTTCTTCTCTAATGCTTTCATCTATAGCCCTTATCAACTGTGTTTTCCCCACTATTAGCCACCAGTGAGTAATTAGCACCCTGGTTCCACTTAGCATCAGTTTGTGCTTGAAGTAACAATTACTTAGAAAATTAGCTAAAAATAATCAATGCAAATATCCTCTCATCCCCTGCCATTCCACCTACTCAGACAACTTAGGGGATGTATTCTCTCCATCCCACCTTGGAAGGAGGGCTAAGAATTATCTTAGCATAGCACTGATCACACTAAGTATATGTTTAAATGTGGGATCAATATTGCTTGAGTCCTTTAACAGCTACATCTGCCTGGGCTCTACTCCTCTTAGCATCAAGGCTGAACTAACTACAAAACCTGACATTAATTTAAATCTGATACTCCTGAACTCCTTGAGGCTACCTCTCCTAAACTTTTGAAATTTACCAGGTCAGAGGCTTCAGATTAATCCCATTCACCTAATAGAAAAGAACAAAAGTTGAGGCCTAGATGAATAATCATAGGGCCAAACAAAGTTAAACCAAGAGTAGAGACCGAGCCAATGTGGAGGACTAAGGGCAACTAAGAATTTTTTAACGTGATCATTTTTCTGATTCTGCTACTGCAATCAAATATTTGAATGTTCACCATATGGTTAACAGAGAAAAGCTGGTTACAGGCTCTCTACACATCCTACAAATTCTCTCCAAGGCACTTCCGTGTTACATGAACATGGCTCTCCCTTAAGCAGGTTCCCTGGGTTCTTACATGAGAGGAATTGCATCAGAGCTTCTCTGCACATGTGACAATCCCCTGTCAACAGTTATAATGAATCCTGGTAAAGCAGCACCCTTGCTTTAGACTCAGCATTGGAAGACCAAAAAGTCATCTAATACAACTCTCATTATACATGAGGAAAAAGAGGCCGCCAAAAGTGAAATATTTCACCTGAAATTCAAATCTTAATCAATGGCAGATCCAGAATTAAAACTGAGGTATTCTAACTTTTTTTTAGGACTCAACAAAAGACCCTACCATCCTCCAAATATTTTCACAACGGACTAGTCATAGTCCCTGAATTTTGCAATATCAGTACAATCCCTCAAAAGCTTTAAATTCAATTTCACTGGAGTAGGGCACTGTTACCTAGCAGCAGATGCAGAAAACTCCTTAGGTCATTTCTTTTATGAATGCACTATTTTCTTCCTGTCATAGATAAGAAAAACAGAAATTAGAAGGATTAGGTAATGGGCCAAGTAAATTTTTATGAGACCAGGAAAATTCTCTTACATACATGTATTATAGGCCTGAATTTCTAAGGGACAGCATGGAGATACCAGGAGACTGAATGCTTTGGAGTGATGCCAAACGGCTATAACTTGTTTCTGAAAGGATGTGTGGGTGAGGGTGGGGGAATGAAAACAAAAATATCAATGCCTTCTGTCACCACCTACACCATTTTCCTTTCATGTCATGCTTCACCTGGTGTTTTGCCAACCTATTTCTATTTCTGATTAGTTCTTTACACATACATAGAAATCAAAATATGTATAAGGCCTTTTTTCTGGAAAGGGGATAGAGGAGACTTCTCTGATTGGGACCTGGGGGGCTGGGCAATAAGAAGCATAGCTAATTCACTCTCCCCCTCTATAGTGTTCATGCACACAAATGTACAGCTGATTCAAATGTGTTATTAATACACACCCAGAAAATTGGTTGATAATTATTAAAATTTCATTTTCAAAGGAGCAAATGGATGATAAGAGCTCATTTGTGTCATGTTTTTTAAGCCGTTATAATGGATGACATATTTTTGGAATCTTAAAGTTTCGAATATTGTATAACCCTCCTTAAAAAATGGACCTATTTCGGTAAGGGGGGGAAAATATTGTCCTTAAATATGCCCTTGTAATTTTTTTTAGCTTACTGTTACCCATCATGTACCTCACTGGTAAATATGAAAGTTAAAAAAAATACAAAAAGGGAGCTGTGTGGGTCATAAAACCACTTTCCCAAAATTTAAGAATCAGAGGTGACCAAGAGATGAAGAGGAAGCTTTTATTCACTTCTCCCAAAAAGAGGGAATCCTCCACCAAGACAAATAAGGGTAAGGAGGAGCCTTACAGAAGGCAAAGCAAGGTTTTTAAACTCTAACTCAGTCAAGCCACCTCCCACCACTGTCCCTTGCTCCTGTTGGCCGGGAGGCAGGCTGATAGTGTAAACTCAAAATCCTCTTCCAATGACAAGGAACAAAATATCCTGTCACTTTCCCTCAGTGATTGGGAGGCAGATTTACAATCTGGGCATGAAAAAGACAAAGAACAGGGAATCTCAGTACTACTCCTTACTCCCATTGGCTGGGAGGTGGACTTACAGTCTGGGCAAGAAAAAGACAAAGAACAGTGAAGCTGAGTATAACCAATCCAAATGTACATGCCTCTATTTGGCAAATGCTTTAACAAGGAAGAGTGAGGGGTCCTGGGTTGTGTACTTTTGTTAGGGAACTCAGGACTCTGGTCTGTCCAGTCTCATAAAAAAAGTCGCTCCAGTCTCTGGTTTCAAGCTAATCTCTCTCTCTCTCTCTCTCTCTCTCTCTCTCTCTCTCTCTCTCTCTCTCTCTCTTTCTCTCTCTCTCTCTCTCTCTTTCTCTCTCTCTCTCTTTCTCTCTCTGTCCTCATTCTTAGAAATTTTCACAGAGTGTGTCCCACTCAGGGCTAATAAGGGAGAACACTTATCTATTTGACTAATCCTCGGGGGAAACATTCTGAGTATACTGCAAGTTTCTTGATGTCAGCATCTGAAGAATACTAATACTTTCCTACCTTGATATCTTGCTAACCTGGTATCAGAAAACCAGCTGTCTCCTGATGCATGTTTACCAGAGGCTCAGGAGGATAGATTCTTGCTGTACCTTCTGTTGTCTAGGAGACACAGTTGTAAAATGGTTCACCCCTTTCCATTTTCCTTTTCCTTGATTTCTTCCCCTTGGTCTTCCAAACTAAAGGGCAGCAAAGTGGGAAGAAAAGCAATTTTCTCTTTCCACTCATACCACAATATAAATTACAACATACAATATAAAATCATGACTTGTGGGTAAAGATGTGGATAAAGAGTGTTTGAGTCATGTGATCAAATCTAATCACATGAAATAAATATTTTTGTGAATCAATCAGAGGTATGAACAAGGACAAAGCATCTCCTTTCAACCACAGTATTTCAGCTATTTAAATTGCTTGGGGGGGGAGGGGAGGGAATTTTTATGCCCTTTCAACTTTTATTAAACCAAGAATCTGTTTGTAATAATAGATTCAAGTATCTAGAAACCTAGTGGTAGAAGCCTTTAACATGATTCTGAAAAGGAGTTTTTCAAAGAGGGGAATAGAAAAGTTATGTAACCCTAAAGATTTCATGGGAATTAGAAGGTCAAAAGATTTGGACCTACCACCACAGTCCTACCTGCATTCCATGACAATATTATCTTTATCTGAAGTGAAGGATAGATTCAATACCAAGAGGAAAGGCAAATTTAATACCTTATAAGTGTCCTATCAACAAAGCTACTTCATACCTAAGGGAAACATGTTAATAACCCATAAAGGAGAAGAGAACTTCTAATAGAAGCTATTAATTTCTCCATTGCCACATATGCTAGCTGTAATAGTAATGAAACTTGAAGATGCCTTTGTATTTCTAAGAGGAATGTAGCACCTAGTTTCAAATTAAGCCTCTGTTAAAGAAACAAAAGGTATGATCCCCTGTTGCTGACACAACAGGAAGGGGCTGAAGAGGGAGGAACTATACCATATTTAAGGAAGAACAGAAGCTAGACAGTCAGAATTTCCTGGGATAAGCATAGTGGAGTTGGACAGCTGCTGCTGGACTGAAGACTGAACTGAGAATTGAGGAGAACCAAGAATAGGAATGAGAATTGAGAATTGAGACAGAATTTCTTGGAGCAAGCCACATGCAGGCTGGATAAAGTGACTTTGATTTTGAGAACAGAGCTTAGGGTGCTGAGGACTTCCGAGGGCCAGCTGGAGCTGCCATAGACTGAGGAAGCATGATTGTGATGCCGATACTTAGTCTGTCTGTTTTGATGTTACTTTGTCAGATTCCCTTGTTGATAGAGGCCTCTGACCTTGTGGGAACTAGGTTGATTTCAAAGACAAAAAGTGAATTGAAGAGAATGCTGGTTATTGTGTCTTTGGTAAGTCTTGTCTTCCCATTAACAGAAACTCTGAAAACTTGCCTCGGGTCAAGATGAAGAAAATATCTCTCCTTGGATATTGGATGCTGTGATGATATTGTAACCTAGTTGTGACCTAGGAGTAGGTGGTCTTTGTGCTTTTGTGACTGACCAAATGAATGTACTTTGTCTATCATTGGAAACTAATCTCCAATTAAGACTACCCAGTGGTGGAGTACTTTGACTTTTTTACTCCTTAAGGATGATTGAATGTTTGAGTTACTAAACATTGAGTTACTAAATGATTGCACTTTGTTGAAAACTATGTGACTACTTTGATGAAAGCTATGTGGCCATTTTAGTGATAAGTTGTTGAGTTGTAACACTGTGAATGCTGTACCTTGATTTTCTGTGAATGTTTTGCTCTGATTTGTTATTGAATAGAGAGTTCACTATACTATGTAATCAGAACCTTGAAAGCTGTTCACAGTAGCAGTCCTATGGAAAGCTGCTCATGCTTGGATTTACACTAGCCAAGCTTGAGACTTTTTTCTTCTCAACTCTTTACGTACTTGTGGAAGATCATGTCACTGATTTTGGGAAATATCTTTGGTATCAAGTATTTTTACTATACTTTTTTTTAGTAAATTTTATCCTCTTAAAAGCTAATTAAATTTAGCTAATTAATTTATATCAACTGATAAGGGTGCAACATACAGGTCTGGACCTTGTGAGTTATCTACAGAAAAAGATATACTTAGACACTTGATTATTCTTAAAGCGCAGAAGGGTCATGCTGCAAATGTGTTCAGAGAATCCAATCTAGCAGTGCACGTGGGGATTGGAATGGCAAGTCCAGAACATTTGCTGTATGAGTTAAGTCAGAGATAGAGGTTCTCCAGTTTCTGGCTCCCAGTTCTAAATTTTATGAGTGATGCTGATTTTGAGAGCTGCCAAATTCTAGAATTACAAAGAGATTGAGAACTCCCCAGCTTGAATTTATGTGCACATATCTCTTAAGGAGAAAATTTTTCTTTAGCAGCACATTTCTTTTTATTTTATTTTAATTTAATATACTTTCCCAAATTACATGTAAAACAATTTTTACATTCCTCTTTAAATTTTTCAGTTCCAAATTATCTCTTTTCCTCTCTCCCCTCCCCCCTCATTGAGAAGGCAAAAAATTTAATATAGCTTACGCATGTGCAGTGATCCAAAACATATTTCCATGTTAGTCATGTTGTGAAATGAAATAAAAACAACAAAAAAGGAAAAAAAAAGCATAGTCTGATCTTCATTCAATCTCCATCATTTCTTTCTCTAGAGACAGCATTTTTCGTCATAAGTCCTTCAGAATTGTCTTGGATAATTGTATTGCTGAGAAAAGCTGTCATTAGCAGTTGATCATATACTATTGCTATTACTGTATACAATGGTCTTCTGGTTCTGGTCATTTCTCTTTGCATCAGTTTATGTATATCCTGATTTTTCTGAGAGCATTCTGCTCATCGTTTCTTTTTTTTTCCACACTTAGTAGTATTTTTTTCCAATTACATACAAAGATAGTTTTCAATGTTAACTTTTACAAAATTTTGAGTTCTGTGTTATTCTTCCTCTTTTTCTACCCCCTTCAGATGATGTGCAGTCTGATATAGGATAAACATGTACAATCATATTAAACATATTTTCACATTACTCATGTTGTGAAAAAAGAATCAGAACAAAAGGAAAAAAAAACCACAGGAAAGAAAAAAAAACAAAAAATAAAAGGAAAAAATAGCGTGTTTAGATCTGCATTCAGACTCCATTGTTTTAGACCATTGCACTGCTGAAAGGAGGTAGGTCTGTCAAAATTGGTCATTGCACAATGTTGCTGATACTGTGTAGTGTGTTCTCCTGGTTCTATTCACTTCACTCAGCATCAATTAATGCAAGTTTTTCCAGTTTTTTTCCCCTTAACCTTCTTTCTCATAATTTCTTATGGAACAACAGTATTCTATTATGTTTATGTACTACAACTTGTTCAGACTTTCCCCAATTGGTGGGCATCCTCTCAATTTTCAGTTCTTTGCCACCACAAAAATAGCTCCTAGAGATATTTGTATGCATACTCATCTTTTTCCATTTTTTATGATCTCTTTGGAATACAGACTTAATAATGACATTGCTTGGTGAAAGAGTATAGGGGTTTTATTTCCCTTTGGGCATAAATTGCTCCATAGAATAATTGAATGAGGATACCACTTCACAAAAAGTGCATTAGTGTTTTAATTTTCCCAAATCTCTGACATTTGCCACTTTCCTTTTCTGTCATATTAACCAATCTAATAGGCATGAAATGGTAGCTTAGTTTTTTTAATTTTAATTTCTTTGAACGAATAGAGATTTAGAATATTTTATAAAATATGATTATAGATGCCTTTGATTTCTTCTTCTGAACATTGCCTGGTCATATTTGTTGACTATCAATTGTGGAATGACTTATATTTGTACCAGTTTGGCTCAGTTATCCTTTTATTTGAGGAATGAGGTGTTTAACAGAGGAAGTTGCCATAATTTTTTTTTACACTTTTGATAACTATGTGTTTTTCTTTTTCTCTCTTCTTTCACCCTGTCCCTCTTCAAAAGTGTTTTGCTTCTGACTTTTACCTCTCCCAATCTACCCTCCCTTCTATCAATCCTACCCAATTCTCTTATCCCCTTCCTTTCTTTCTTTCCTATGCGATAAGATAGATTTCTATACACAAATGAGTGTGCATATTATTCCTTCTTTGAACCAATTCAAATGTAAGATTCATGCTGTCATCCTCACCTCCCCTGTCTTCCCTTTCACTATAAAATCTCTTTCATGTCAGATAATTTACCCCATTCTACATCTCCTTTTTCCATTCTCTCAGTGCATTCCTCTTTTTCAAACTTTAATTTTATTTTTTTCAGATAATTATTCCCTCATATTCAATTCATACCTTTGTCCCCTGTCAATGTGTACTCCTAACTGCCCTGATAACAAGAAAGTCTTTAGGAGTTACATATATCATTTTATTACGTAGCAATATAAACAGTTTAACCTTACCAAACCCCTCATTATTGCTCTTTCCTGTGTACCTTTTTATGATTCTTTTGCTTTTTGTATTTGAAAATCAAATCTTTTATTCAGCTCTGGTCTTTTCATCAGGAATGCTTGAAAGTACTCTATTTCATTGAGTATCCATTTCCCCCACTAAAGGATTATACTCCCTTTTTCCAGGTTAGTGATTCTTGACTGTAAGTAATCCTAGCTCCTTTGACCTCCAGAATATCATATCCCAAACCCTTTGATCCCTTGAAGTAGAAGTTGCATTAGAAGATTTATCTTCTAATACCCTGACTGTTGCTCCACAATATTTGAACTGTTTCTTTTGGGCTACTTGCTATATTTCTCCTTGATCTCAGAGCTTAGAATTTGGCTTTAATATTCCTGGCAGTTTCCATTTGGATATCTCTTTAAGGATGTGATAAGTGGGTTCTTTTGATTCCATTTTACTCTCTGGCTCTAGATATCAGGAAAGGGTTCCTCGATGATTTCTCAAAAGATGATTTCTAGGCTCTTTTTTGAAAAATCATGCCTTTCAGATAGTCTAATAATTCTTAAGTTATCTCTCTTGGATCTATTTTCCATGTCAGTTATTTTTGCAATGAGATATGTCACATCACTTTCTATTTTTCTTTCATTCTTTTAATTTTGTTGTTTCTTGATGTCTCATAAAGTCATTAGCTTCCACCTGCCCACTCTAATTCTATAATTCCATATTCCATAATATAATGTATTCCATAGTA
>JAQQSU010020299.1:0-10076 GCA_028627135.1 Pseudochirops cupreus | reverse complement strand
GGCTTTAGAGGAAAGTCATAGAATCATTAGGCATGCATTTCCCCATCTTTCTGACTGGAGCCTGTTTGCTCTCCTCTTGCCAGTGTGAAGACAGCAAGGTGGATGCCCTGGGGGAGGCCCTGCAGGCCACTGTCATGCGCTGGAAGTGCAAGTTTTCAGCCCCACTGCCCCTCGAGCTCTATACCTCCTCCAACTTCATCGGCCTCTTTGTGAAGGAGGACAGTGCAGAGATTCTCAAGAAGTTTGCTGCTGACTTTGCTGCTGAGGCCGCATCTAAAACTGGTGAGCCTGGAGATCCTGGAGAAAATTGAGGTGCTGGGAGTTAGATGGGAGGCAGCAGGCAAGGGTATGGCAATGGGACCAAGCCAATGAGCACTCTTAAGAGTGGAAACAAAAGTTTGGATGATGGATGGATAGATGGATGGAAGGAAGTGCCTACTATGTGTTGGGTACTATGCTAATAAGCACCAGGGATACAAATATGAAAAGAGAGCCAGTCCTTGTCATTAAAAAGCTTATATTTCTAATAAGGGAAGAGAACACATACAAAGGAAAGGTGGCCAGGGAGGGCTCTTTTAGACTGGGAAGTCACAGGATTATTGAATGGCATTTTGGAGCAATCAACATGTCCTTTACAGAAATGGCAGTGTTGGTTTGATTATTGTTCCAAGAGCTACAGGTGGAAAGGGAGGGGTGTAAGAGAGTTGGGCACGAGAAGTACACAAAGATGGCCAGAGAGAATATGGCAGGCAATGTGGTGAGTCTGGGTCAAGGAAGTTAGGGAACAATCAGCAGCAAGAAGGTCCCCAAGACAAGAGAGCAGGGTGGTTAGTGAGGACACCTCCTGGCATGAAGATGGCCGGAAAGTGTCATAGCAGAGGGGGCCTCTCTCACCAGAAGCACCTAGACAGCCCCTCCCTCACTAAACAAACATCCCATTTACAGAACTCTATTATTTGTGGCACCTTCTTTAGTTGTGGGCTGGGGTAAGGAAGGAGGGAGAGGGTGAGGGAGACACTCAGTTGTCTTCCATACTCCTTGATGAGAGCAGGAAGCAACCAGCAGCTAACCTCCAAGGCCGTGTTAGTATAGCAACATCCCCCTTTTCCCGCTTCAGAATTCAAGAATCTTTCTTTTCCCAATATTGCTTTCCATCCAATTGCTTATCTGGGTATGATAATAATCATAATATTTCAAGTTTATATAACAAAGAGCTTTTATATAATCTCATTTGATCCTTTTAGAACATCCTTATGGGTTCGGGCAATTAGCTAGTGTACACGTTATTATTCCCACTTTACACATGAGGAAACTGAGACTCAAATTGTAACTTTTCCAAGTTCATATGGCGTGTAAGTAGAAGAACCTAGGACTAGAATGCAGACCTTCTGACTTTGAACCCTGTGGCTCTTGTCCCATTTATACCATGTAGTTCTTTGGGAGCCATGGCACTTGGTTAGAATTTTGCAAGGGTAGGACCATATGGTCACTTAGTATTTAAATAATGCTAATATTCCCCGAGCCAGTTCCCTTTATTTGCTAAAATTCATTACGTGTACTTTAGCCTCATGGGCCAGCCTTAAAAATGCAGCCTCGTAAAGATGTCTCTCTCCTTTCATTTCAACTATGGCTTTCAGTTTAATCCAGCTGAAATTTCCCATCAAAGGAATTAGCTGAAAGGAGTGGTTGTTATGTGTGTTTATTCTGGAGGAGAGAGAAGAGTGAGGGTTACAAAGCTGGCTTCTGTGAGGCTACAGGTCCAAACAGACTCACTTAGCTTAATGAGAAGTTTGGTTGGTATATGGCATAAATAAAGAACAGACACAGAGGGGGAACATAATTCTGTGGCTAGAGAAAGACACAGAGAGGAACAGGGCAAAGACAGACTCCCTTAAGGATTCATCAGTCAATCAAACAAGAATTTATTGAGCATCTGTTCTGTGTCTTGCTGTGGGGAAATGGAAGAGGAGCTCAGTGGATCGAGTCCCAGGGCTGGCATCAGGAAGATCTGAGTTTAAATTCAGCCTCAAATAGTATTAGCCACATGACCCTGGGCAAGTCACTGAACCCGTTTGCCTCAGTTTCCCCATCTGTAAAATGGGGATGATGATAATAACAACTTCCCAGGGTTGTTGTAAGGATCAAATGAGATAATAATTGTAAAGTGCTTAGTCAGCACTATATAATATTAACTATTATTATCATTAGTTCTTTACCCCCAAAGAGCTTATAATATAGTTAGGGAGAGTAAACTGTCACATAAAGTCATTCAGAGCAATGAAATGCTAAACTGTGAATATTGACTGATTCTATGTGCAAAAGCAGCTGGGAGTTATAGAAAATTTGGAGTGTATGGTTTTATAGGATACCATTTTTCACTGTTTATTTGATTGTTTTTGTCGGTGCTTTCTAATTCTAGAAGAAAAATAAAGATAATAAAGCAAAAATAGTTGGGAGAAGAGCCAGAGTAGTGGAGAAAGCTTTGCGGAGATAGGGCACAAACAGAGCCTTTAATAGTAGCCAGGGTTTTGATAGGTAAAGGGAAAGAGGGAAGATGTTTACTGAGGGCCGGAGAGTGAATGGGTGGATAATAGCATCAACAAGAACCCGAGACAAGAATGGGGTTGGCCTGGATGGGGTAAGATGGGGAAAGACTGAATTACAGGGTGTTTACTGAGCAATTAAATCATCATAATTTCTTGGAATGTCAGAGCTGAAAGGGACCTTAGAAATCATCAGGTCCACCCTCTTCATTTTACAGACAAGGAAGCTGAAGCCCCCAGAGAGTAAGTGAAGCCCAAGGCCACACAGCCCCCTCACACTTCCGTGTTTGAGAATCCTAGTTCCCTGAACTGCTCTTTCCAAAGTTACTAGTTACCTCTTAATTGCTGGATCTAATAGCCTTTGCTTCATTTTCACCTTTCTTGACTTCTTTTAAGCACTTGACGCTGTTGACCATCTTTTTTTTACTGTATATTCCTCTCCCATCTCTTGGTTTTCGTGATACTGCTATGTCTTGGTTCTCCAGAACTCTTCTTCCTAGTCTCTTTTGCTGGATCTTCATCCTTGCCGTGCTCTCTAACACTTTGTGTCTCTCAAGGCTCTATACTAGGCCCTCTTCTTCCTCTATGTCCTATTTAATTTGCTCCTCTGCTCCCATGGATTCAGCTGTCTCCTCTTTGTAGATGATTCTTAGATGGTGGCACAATGGATAGAGTGCCAGGCCTGGAATCCGGAAGACCTGAGTTTAAATCTGGCCTCAGACACTTAGTAGCTGTGTAACTCTGGGCAAGTCATTTAAGCCCGTTTGCCTCAGTTTCCTCATCTGTCAAATGAACTGGAGAAGGAAATGGCAAACCGCTCTTCTATCTTAGCCAAGAAAACCCCAAATAGGGTCACAAAAAATGAGACACAATGCAACAACAGCCCTAGTCTCACTTCTAAGTTCCCATCTCTCACATCTGCAACATTTCAACTACGTGGACCATAAGCATCTTAAATTCAGCATGTCCAGGAAAAAAGAAAAAAAAAGAAATCCTTATTGTCCCCCTCACACCCTTCCCTCTTCCCAGCAGCCTATTACTTTTTAGGCTACTTCTGTCTCCTCAGTCACTCAGCTTTAAAATCGTAGCTCACTGTCACCCTCTACCCATATTCAGTCTGTTGCCAAGTATTGTCATTTTTACCTTCTCAGAGTGTCACCCAGCCTCCACCCTATTTCAGGCCCTCTAGCCTTCTAGTTAATCTCTCTGCAAAAGCCTTCTAATTAGTCTCTCTGGATGAAGACTTTCTCTTCTCTAATATGTTCTTCACTTAGTTGCCAAGATGATTTCCTAAAACACAGGTCAGATCACGTCACCCTCCTACTCAGTAAACTCCGGTGACCCTTTGTTAATGGTCAGGACAAAATATAAAGCCCTCTGGCACTTCACTTTCTTCATCACGTGGCCCTTTCCACATTTACAGTCTCTTCACATTTCACTCCCCTTTGCACACTTTATGACCCAGTGATACCAGCCTACTTGCTCTTCCTTGAACCTGACACTGCACTCGGTCGTGTTTTTTAAGCACTTTGGGTTTGGTTGCCTTCTCAGATTTCCTCCCATTCAGAAGAGCAGTTTCCCCATTAAGAAGGGTTTCTGGAAGACTGGCCTTCCAAACAGCCTTAATATATCTGAAAAAACAGCTTGGGAAGTAAACTGTTTCCTGTTCCTTTGGTGGTACCTCAGAGAAGTGATTTTCCCTCATTAAACTCTACCTGCTGTCAGAGTCTATTAAAATCCTGGTATCTGAGGTTAGGCAGAGGGCTTATTGTCAGGAACCAAAGTCAATGATGTAGCCACTGAACCCAAAGGCTTCGCTATTAGGTAGAGCAGGGCTTAGCCACAGTTCTAATGGATGCTTAAAGCTTATGCCAGTGAGGGGCCTTTTGTCACTCTCTAGCAACTTGGAGAGCGACCTGGGCTTTTTTGCCACCTTATTGCCCCCTGGTGGCAATAGATAGAATTGGGTGGGTCTCATAAAATTGGCTTAATTCTGAAAAACACTTAAAAGTGGTTCTAATGGATTTGAGAATTTTTTTGTAACATGAATGTCCTATAGAAAGTCAGTGCCAGTGTATCTGCATTATAGCTTTGCCTGAGTAACCCTGAATCTCATGGAAGGACCAGATTTCTCTCATCAGACTCAAGCATTATGTAAGCCAGAGTCTACCTAGAAAACTTACTTAGCAGGTAGCAAAGCCTCTGCTTGCCACACCCACCACCCCTCTTACTTTGGACAGTAGTAAGTAAGTACTCCTACCCAAATAATATTGTAGGGATCTGAATCTAGATTTATAGGATCATGGAATTAAAAGCTGGAAGGAACATTAGAAGTCAGCTAATCCTCTCATTTTGGTGAAGAATAAACCAGAGCTCAAAAAGAGGAAATGATTTGCTTACTGGCCATACAACTAGTTAGCAGAAGAGGCTGGTAGTATAGGAAACATCCCCATTTTATGAATCTGTAAATTAAGGTCAGAGAAGTTAAGTCCCTTGTCCGAAATTACACAGGTAGTAAGGAATAGAGGCAAGATTCAAACACAGGTCTTCAAATAAATCTGGTACTTTTTTCCATTAAGTTATTCTGCTATACTTTTTTCTCATTTTAAACGAATAGCAAATTACTCCCCCATTTGGATGACGTTTTTCTTCTTTTTACCAAGAATTTCAGATGATACTAACTATGAAGAGCCCCTGGGCATTATAATAATATAATGGTTCTGAAAGTGTTTGACCCAGCTCTCCCTTTTCTCATTGCACCAGACATAGAACCTGTTGGCCAGGGGTGCTGGCTAAACCAGGAATTTTCTTCAAACATGCTGGGCAGCCTTGATGGTTAAAGGCAGCTTACGTTTTCTAGGCCTCAGTTTCCCACATATATGCCAAATATAATGCTCTCAGCATTTGTGATGAGGCCAGCTGGGTGTTAATTTCAACCATTCCTTTTTTTTCATATCTTATTACTAATCTGGTTAATTCTGCCTCCATGATTTACCTTACCTCTGTTCCTTTATGTCTATTTTCTCTCTCTTCCAATGTATCCTTCACCCTGACACCAGAATAATTTTTATGCATTGGTAAAGTCACTTCATTCCTCTGCTCAGAATTTTTCAGCGGTTCCCTGATACCTGCTAAGTAAAATCGGAATTCCTTAGATTGGAATTCAAGGCCCTCCACAGCCTGGCACCACTTTGTTTCTCTTAAGTCTCTGGAGCATTCTCTGCCCCTGAAGATGCCCTGAATTTTCCTGTCGGTATCCTTTTGTCCTTGTCCTGTGCCCAGTATATCTCCTGCCTACCAGTCTATTTCCCTCTACTGAGCTCCTGCCCAGCTTAAATGCCGCTTCCTCCATGCCCTTGTTAGTAGTGACCTTCCTTCCCCGGGACCTCCCATTGTGCTTGTTCTGCACTTCTTTAATGCATTTAACATCTGCTAGCTTGGATAGAAGCTACTTGTATCTGTGTCACATCCCCCACTAGATGGTCAGCTGCGTGAGACCACACATAGTATCTTCTCTAAATCTTGTACCTTCTCCTATTGTATTGGCATGTCACAGTGCATTGACTGAATCCAATGGACTTCCATTGATTTTCAGAAACATTGGTATAGAATTTATTTGTTATTCTCTTTTCCCCTTACTGCTGCTTAGGATGGCGAGAGTACCTTTGTGACTGACTTATGGGCTGTCGGCTTGCTGTTTGGGAGGAAAAGGTCTAGTGGGGCCTCTGGCCATGCTGTGCCTCTAATTCCCAAGATTGCTTTGCTGTCCACTTTGCAGACCCTTCTCTTTCTTCCTTTTTCCAGAGGTGCACGTGGAACCCCATAAGAAGCAGCTTCATGTGACTCTGGCTTACCACTTCCAAGCCAGCCACTTGCCCACCCTGGAGAAACTGGCCCAGAATATTGATGTCAAACTGGGGTGTGACTGGGTTGCTACCATATTCTCTCGAGACATCCGATTTGCTAACCATGAGGTAATCTATCTTTCACCTATCCCTACCAGACCTGCCCTCTGAATTTAGCTACCTACGAACATGGAGTAAGCACCTGACGTGTACACAGTCCCATGCTAGGTCCTACAGGTGGGTACCAAAGAAATGCAATGTAGAATAACAGAAAAATGTGTCAGACTAGGAGTCAGGAGACCTAGAGTCTAGTCCCAGTAGGTGGCACAGTGAATAGAGCACCGGCCCTGGAGTTAGGAGGACCTGAGTTCAAATTCGGCCTCAGATACTTGACATTTAACTAGCTATGGGACCTTGGGCAAGTCACTTAACCTTGATTGCCTTGCCTTTCCCCCCTCCAAAAAAAAGAGGGGGCAGCTAGGTGGCACAGTGAATAGAGCCACTGGCCCTGGAGTCAGGAGGACTTGAGTTCAAATCCAATCTGATACTTGATACTTGACACTAACCGTGTGACCTTGGGCAAGTCACTTAACTACAATTGCCCTGCCTTCCCCCCTCCAAAAAAAATCATACATGGACATATGGATGTGATACATACTCCTTAACCTAAAGATGTAGGTGTTAGTGGGCCCTGGACACAGTAGTAACAGGAAGATTCCCACTCTTGCTTGTGGCTTGAGAAACCTTCCTGACTCTGGTGGTCTTTGTTCAGTTAACAGATGTTTATTAAACCCCTAGGTCTAGGAATGCAAAGACAAGAAATTCAGCCGTCACAGTCCTCAAGGAACTCACCTTCTACTGAAGCTGGTTTTCTTTTTGGCTAAACTGTTAACATGGTCCAGGCCTTACCAGCAGATTTGTTGGCAAGTCATTTAAACTTCCTGGGACTCAGTTTCTTTAGCTGTAAACATAGTGATGATAATATTTGGCCAGAATGTACCTCATTGAGATATTTTGGGAATTAGAAAAAGGTAATAAATGGGGAAAACACTTTTAAACATTGGAGAGAATGATTTTTAACAAAAATTCAAAAGTCCCTCTCTAGAATCTTTTAGCAGGAAAAGGGCATGACATAAAATAATGACATCAGAAATAAATAAATAACTGACTGACTGACTGACTGACATGATATAGGAACATATTTATTAAACACTTCTTATGTCTATGGTATCACGGAGGGAAGGGAAGGAAGGAGTAGAGAGAAATGTAAGAAAAACAAGGCCTTGCCTTCAAGGAGATTACTGTCTAGTTGGAGAAAAGAGTACATTGTTATTAAGAACAGTCCATTTAGGGGTGGCTAGGTGGTACGGTAAATAGAGCACCAGCCCTGGAGTCAGGAGGACCTGAGTTCAAATCCGGCCTCAGACACTTGACACTTACTAGCTGTGTGATTTTGGATGAGTCACTTAATCCCAATTGCCCTCCAAAAAGAAAAAAAACCCAGTACATTTATTTAGCATATTATTAAAAGGTGCTTCTCCTGCATTATATTCTTTGAGCCAAGAGCTAGATGGTTACAAGTATTTTCATAATCCCTTTTTCACATATGAGGAAATAGGCCCTAAGTGAAGGTAAGAGTTTGGACCACTGGTGAGAATCCTGCTGTCTCTTTCAGCATCACCCTGGGAGAGTTTCTAGAAGCACTAAGCATCCAGGTTGGGCTTGCCCTTACCTAGAAGAGAAGTCATTCCAGGAATTGCATGGGGTGGGACCTAGAGAAAGCAGAATACACCTTGCTCTTAGAATCTGGGAGGAATTATCTGAAAAGTTAGGCTAACTCTGGGATGGCCTCCTTTTATGAGAAGAGCGGGGAAGAAAGGTGGCCATGGAATTTCACCAGGAATGTCTTCTAATCAACACCGCCCTCCAGTTAACACAAAGGGTAATTGCTTTTCTGCCTGACCCACATTCTTGCTCAATTGGCACAGAGGAAAGAGATTGAGAGGGGGGGAGAGAGAGAGAGAGAGAGAGAGAGAGACTGCAAACACCCACATGAATTATCGTCTAAAAATAACTTGTCCCTTTTTATCTTGAATGTGTAAAAGCTCATTTGTTACTGTTCTTTTCAATAGCTCTTTGCATAGCCCCCTCAGAATACAATTTCCACTTTGAAGTCTGTTTGCCTTAAGAGTACCTTCCTATATTTGTGTAGGACCCTCTCATCCCTTGGACTTAATTGATTGTGTCTGTCTTGGTTGATTGTGAGGCAAACAGAGAAAGGAACTAAGTCATCCAAGGCAGCACCTCTACAGAGCAAGGGGAAAGCCAGGATGAGTTCTGTGTTTGAATCTCAAATCCAATCAAATCCCAAACTCTCTATTTAAAAGCACCTACTATGTGAAAGTTACTGAGCTAGGTGATGGAGATAAAAATACAACAAAAAAAAGCAGTCTCTGTCCTCAGTGAGCTTACATGGGAGAGAGGGGTGTGGAGGGGAGCAGTATGAAAACAGATAAATAAATCCAAGATATTTAGAGGAGGGAGAAGGCACTAACAGCCAGAGGGATGAGGAAAGGCTTCCTGTAGGAGCTGAATGAAAGCAGTCATTCAACTTTTTAATAATAATAATAATGACATAAAACTTGGAGATTTGCAAAGCACTTTTTGTATATAATCTCATCTGGTACTCACAACAACCATGTGAGGTGGGTGTTATTATTATCCCCATTTAAGAGATGAAGAAATTGCAGGTCGGGGAGGTGAAGTGATTTGGCCAAGGATTCGCTAGGTTTGCATGTACAGATATCCTTCATCCTTCTGTGCAGGACCTTTCACTTTATCAGGTACATTGGAGCTACAATGGCTTTGGTTGTCTCTCTGTAGCAGTTGAGAGCTACAAGGGTTAAAAGATGATCTAGTCTGTCTCAGCAGCCCCACACAGAATCATAGTTCTCCTCCACAGAGAGATGTCATACATTTAACAAACTGTAACTTCAGCAAAGTTTAATCTGTTGGGGAAGCATGCAATTTAGTGGAGGATTCAGGGCACACACACACAAACAGAAGTCTTGCAAGTAGACATATTAATGGAAAACATATGTAAAAACCAAACAACATAATGCAAAGTTAGATACTTGCTTCTCTAACCTGTACTTTCGCACCATGGGTAGGTAGTTGGGCCTAAAACAGGCCTGCTTTCAAATCTGGCCTCAATTCAGTAAACACTTATTAAGTGCCTACTGTATGCTGGACATTGTGCTAAGCAAGGGGGATGCAAAAAGAGACAAAAGACAGCCCCTGCCCTCAAGGAGCTTACAATCTCAAAGGGGATGGGGAGAGAATAATATGCAAATAAATATATACCAAACAAACTATATACAAGATAGATAAGAAATAACAAAGGAAAGACTCCTGAATCAGGATAAGTTGAGGAAGATATAGAAGGTGGGGATTTAGTTGGGATTTGAAAGAAGCCAAGGAGGTCAGTAGATGGATCCGAGGAGTGAGAGCACTTCAGGTGTGAGGAATAGCCAGAGAAAATGCCAAGAGCAAGAAGATGGAGTGTCTTGTTTATGGAACAGCTAGGAGGTCAGTGTTGCTGGATGGAAGAGGGTGTGTCAGAAAGTAGAGTGTAAGAAGACAGGAAAGGTGGGAGGAGGTTAGGTTATGAAAAATGCCACAGCATTTC
>JAQQSU010020298.1:0-10077 GCA_028627135.1 Pseudochirops cupreus | reverse complement strand
ATGACACTGAGGTTTTGAGTTTGGATGATTGTGAGAATGGTAATGCCCTCAATAGTAATAAGGAAGTTTAGCAGGGGAGGGAGAGTTTATGGGGAAAGATAATGAGTTCTATTTTGGACACATGGTGTTAGAGATATTTATAAGATATTCAGTCTGAGATGTTGAAGATGTATCTTAGAGATGTGTAAAACTGTAGCTCATGAGGAAGTTGATGGCTAAGCATATAGATCTGGGAATCATCAGCATAGAAAAGAAAATTGAACACACTGAAGCTTGTGAAATCACTAAACAAGATAGTATAAAGTAAAACAAAAGGGCATTCAGGATACCTTCTTGGAAGGTATGATTCAGATGAATAACCAGCAAAGAAAACAATAAATAAGGAATGGTGTAACGGGTAGGACTCTTCATACCCAAGAGAGAATAAAATCATGAAAACATAGAGAGTAGAGTATCAAATAGTAGAGGTTATTCAGTAGTGTCAAAAGCTACAGAGAGTTCAAGGAGGATAAGAATTGGGGAGGGGGGAAGCCATTAGTTTTCTATTGTTGTTAAGCTTGTTTCTTTGTTGCCCAATAGATTTTTATTTTAATTTCTAATATTCTCAGCAATGATATGGGACTAATTCATGGAAAATATCACCTTAAATAAAACAGTGAGAGAACTTATCATCAAGCTCAGGTCTTGGTAACCTAACAACTTAACATTAAAAAGGGAAAATATTAGTAGCATTAAAATAAAGTACATTTTGCCAAACTTTTTCAGTACAGGGTCTTTCCTTCATCACAAAATAAGTTTTACCTATTTATTCACATAAGAATCACAAAATTTCCATTTGCTCTCCAGAATTACATTCAAGACATTAATAGATGTTTTATTAAAAAAAAAAAACACAAACATGGCAAAAGTCAACTCTTCTTTGTTACAATGATTTTAAATGATCCTACAAGGTTACCATTAGTCAATTCTTATAAAACATTAAAAACATCCTCTCATCCTGTTCCTACCTTAGCAAGGACTTACTATGTACCCTTCTGTTTCTATAGCCCTGGGATCTAGGAACGGATAGGTACATGGATGTCATCAAAGTCTCTGCTTAATAGCAGTATGTCTAGGGAATTCCTTCCACGCTTTCCACAGCTACTGCTCAGTCACCAGCTATTGAGTACTCAGTAGTGAGACCTAAGCTAGGGAGGGGTCATTCTGCATAATATATTGGGAAAAAAAAACATTTAGTTTTGGCAATTAAGAAATCACTGGTTAAGCAGAACCAGGAGAACATTGTACACAGTAACAGCAACATTATGTGATGACCGACTTTGATAGACTTAGCTCTTCTCAGCAATGAGATGATCCAACACAAGTCCAAAAGACTCATGATGGAAAATGCTATCCACATCCCAAGAAAAAACAAAGGAGTCTGAATGCAGATTGAAGCATACTATTTTCAATCTATTTTTCTGTTTTTTAAAATTTCTGCTGGTTTTTCCCTTTTGTTCTGATTCTTCTTTCACAAGATGACTAATATGTAAAAATGTTTAATATGATTGTACATGTATTGCCTATATCAGATTGTATGCCATCTTGGGAAGGCGCAGAATTTAGAAATCAAAATCTTTAAAAGTGAATGTTGAAAACTAAAAATAGATAAATAAATTAATTAATAAAAAGAACAGAAAAGATAATAAAGGTAAAAAAAAAAAAAGAAAGAACTGGTGATTTCGGAGAGGGCAGTTTCAGTAGAATAAAACATTGAATGCCCGAACACAGAAGGTTGAGAAGAAAGTGAGAAGAAGAGGCACCAACTATAGACAGGTTTTGTGGGGATTGAATTAGAGATTTAAAATAGCTAGCACAGTTGGTAGGAGCATGAGGATTTTTCTGGAAAGGAAGGGAGAAAGTTACTGTATTTCACTGGATAATTGTCACAGATTTTTATGCCATCTTTTTGCAAAAAAAAAAAGTGGATGCGACCATTATGTGAAGCTTTAAAATTTTTTTGCACTGGCAATGATTATGAGGTGAATAGAATAGTGAATTATTAGGGAGAAATAAAATATTCATCTTATTTCAGTGGAGGCCCAGATGAGATTATTTAAAACAGTGGTTCTCAACCTTCCTAATGCCGTGACCCTTTAATACTCACTTATATGTGGGCATATCTGCATGTGGCCGGACCCGCCTGGAGACAGATAGAGAAGCAGTGTCTAAATGGTAAACTATCTTTTCTGTCCCTGAAACCATTTTTATTATCTCAAATTTCACTTAACCTATCAGGAAGTCCTTCCTGATATCTAGCTTAAATCTCACTTGAAGGGACTTTTCTTCTTTTATTTCCACGTAGATTATGTTTAAGGGATAATTTTAGAATTTTGAAGATCTTCAGATGGGACCTCAAAGAACCTTAGAATGTTATACCTCAAAAGGAGCTCAGAGGTCATGTAGTCTAAGGCCATTTGTGTCTGTGTTTGGGGGTCTGAATGACGTGAACTTGATCAGTATGATGTGGTTACAGGGAGATGAACCATTATTTGGAACTTTGCCTACACTACTCCATGACATTTCCAAGTGTGTGTGTGTGTGTATGTATGTGCATGTGTGTGTGAAAGAGAGAGACAGAGAGACAGAGACAGAGACAGAGAGACACACACAGAGACAGAAATCACTCTGTCCCTAGGAAATGGGAGTTAGTTTTAATGTAAACTCTCCCACCTTTCTCCCGAGGGACAAAAGTCTGGTTTCTTTTCCCTAACTGGTACTCAATTCTCTCTGGGGGAAAAAGACCAACTTTACAATAGGCTGCTCCAACTGGCCATAGCCTGAGACATTAAATTCTTTTCCTACAGCTGGAATTTAATCACTCATCTTCAATGAACTATCAATGAACTTGTCCTACTAGATGTCCCCCAATCCCCAAGCATGTTGTCAAATGAACATATCCATGCTCTCCTTATGGAGCTACAATCCATGTCTCAAGTAAGCTCCTCTTGCCTCTTACACACAGAGGGATGCAGCATAGTACAGTTAGATGTACACTGAACCAAACAAGGATCATGATTCTAATTCTGGCTTGGCAACTTACTACCTGTGTGAATTTGGACATGTCATGCAATCCTTCTGTGTCTCAGATTCCCCAACTGAAAATGTCATTTAAGTGTCACTAAATAATCTCTCTCTCTCTCTCTGTTTCCTACACTCCTTCTCTCTTCTCTCTACACATATTTCTCTATAATTACCTACACATATCTATGATGTATAGATATATGTAGATAATATAATAATTATAATATATGATATCTATGTAAAATATTTCTAGGTAAAGTTCCTTCCAACTCTGAAATCTATGAAACTTATGTTTAGGCAAAGGAAGGTCACACATGCAACTAGTTAGGACTACGACTTGAAGCAGAACCTGATTTCTCTGCTGTTAATCCTGGACTCCATTCCCAACAAACTCCTCATATTTAGTGGTTCCCCAGCCCAGCAAGATAAAGTTACTTGACCAAGGTTGTGAAACAAACTTGTGACAGAGCCAGCACTGTAACCCAGGGTTCTGTTTGTAACATTTGGCCATGATCTTCCATTTGCTACAGATATACTGTTGAATTAAGGTAGGTAAAGGTTTCAGAATTTACAGCTAATTGCAAAGCCTCTGCTTCTCTCGCTGATCTGAGAACGGAACTCATACTGAGTTCAAAGCCAGACAAGAGGCTGGCTCACAGTCAGTGGTTCCAGTGATGGCACATGATTGTGTTGATTATTCACCTTGGATTCCTGGAACTTGCACTCCCATCAATCAGCAGAGAAAATGTCCATTTCCTGAGGGATCTCTTTCCTGCTGGGAATTCATTTATATTACATGAAGATTTGGCACCATGCTGGTAAGAAAGATCAACCACCCTTAGAATCCTAGGGAATGAAGAGTTAATCTCATACAATCTATTGCCTCTCCTGACCCCAGAGGCAATTATGCACCATGTGTGGGTGACTTCATTCAACAAGCATTTCCTTTGAGTCCACGTCTATATTTGGTGTCCTGAGAACACAAGATCAAATTCTGCAACCAGGTTCAAAAATACACAAGTACAGGATGGTGGAATCTGTCTAGACAATGGTTCATATGAAAAGAATCTGTGGGTTTTGGTGACTGTCAGTAAGTCAATCAGTAAACATTTATTAAGGGCCTATTATGTATCAGGCATAGGAGGCAGAGAGGTAAATAGAATGTTGGGCCTGGAGTCACAAAGACTTAAGTACAAATCTAGCCTCAGATACTTATTTGCTGTGTAACCCTGGGCGAATCACTTAACCACTGTTTGCCTTAATCCACTAGAGAAGGAAATAACAAACCACTCCAGAATCTCTGCCTAGAAAACCCAATGGACAATATTTGTATGATGTGTTCCACAGGGTCACAAAGGGAAATGACTGAACAACAGTGTGTGCCAGGCACTATGCTAAGCAAGATCAATAAAAATCAATAGTGTGAATGCAATACCCCCAAAGAGCAAATGTAATGTTATCCTGTATAAATTGAAGCCTAGCATCCAGAAAATGGAACTTGATAATCTGACTGTCCTCTACCCCGGTCAGACTATGTATGGATTATGATAGTTAGTTCTAGATGTCATGTTTTAGAAAAGAGACTTACAAAATGAAATACACTCAGAGGATGGTGTTTGTAAAGTCAAGCACAAGCAGCTTTCCAGAAGAATGCTACTGTGTACAGCTTTTCAAGGTTCTAATTGCATAATATAGCAAACACTCTATTTATTCAATAACAAATCAGAGCAAAACATTCACAGAAAATCAAGATGCAGCATTCACAATATTACAACTTATCACAGAAAATCAAAATACAGCATTCACGATGACTCATCACTAAAATGGCTAGATAGTTTTTACCACAGTGGTCACATAGTTTTGAACAGAGTATAATCATTTAATCAATCAATCATTAAGTAACTCAATCACTCAATCAACGTAATCATTCTTAAGTAAGCTTACCTCCTTAAGGATCACAAAATACAAAAGTCAAAGTTCTCCATTAATGGGGCACACTAAGTTACAATATCAGTCACTATTCAGCACTCTCTTAAGGGAAAGTGTGAAATACACCCCTCAGTTACGAATAAGTTACAATTTCAAGGTCATAAATAGGTTACAACTTCAGTCAGTCACTACCCAGTATCCATGGAGAGATCTCTTTATCTTGACCCAAGGTAGGCTCTCAGATTCCTTGGATCCCCTTCTATGGTCCCAACTCCTACCTGCATTCACCAAACTGTCACCTGGGTTCAAAGGCAGACAGCTCCCAGCTCCTTGTCCAGCTCTACATGCAGTCTCTGCTCCATACTGAAGCTCACAGTATCCAGTCCACCTTAAATCATTCACAGTCTCTGTTCCTGGGAAGTCAAGGCTTAACAAAGCAACAAACAGATAAATAGTGACACCAGAGTCATGCTTCCTCAGTCTTCTGCAGCTCTGGCTGGTCCTTGGAAATCCTCAGCAGCTTGGCTGGCCCTTGGACTCAGCAGAAGTTTCAGGTGGTTCCCAGAATCAAAGTCACTTCGTCCAGGTTCTCAAAATAAAAATCATTCTGTCCAGGCTGGGCCTCTCTTCCTCAGCCTCTAGAACCTGGCTCCAAGATCTGTTTGACCCATCAGGGGCTTATATACATACATGGCATTAGCTTCTTCCTGTTTCAGCCTTTTCCTGTTTCAACCCCTTCCTGTTACATCAGGGGTTCATACTTTCTGTTTCTTTAACAGAGGCTTTAGTAATTACTAAGTGCTAAGTACATGTTAGCTTTACCAATACAAAGGGATCAAATTAAATTACCATTACAGTTTTGGACTGTAGCCCGGGGATGGGGAACCTGTGGCCTTGAGGTCATGTGTGGCCTTCTAGGTCCTTGGGTGTGGCCTTTTGACTGAGTCCAAATTTTACAGAACAAATCCTTTTGTTAAGGGGATTTTGTTCTGTGAAGTTTGGATTTAGTCAAAGGACTACACTCGAGGACTTAGAGGGACATATGTGGCCTTGAGGCCACAGGTTCTCAATGCTTGCACTAGGATTGACTCCAGGAACTAAAGCTATTTATTCTGGAGAAGAGAAGAGTAAAAGAGGTATACCATATTCCCAACTATTAGAAGAATCTTGATATGAAGGAGAGATTAGATTTGTTCTCTGTGGCCTATTAGATTAGATAGGTAAAATGGGGAAAGGTAGGGCTTGAAATACAAGTGATGAATATGGTAAGCAAGCATAGCTTTTAAGTGCTTACTGTGGCACTGTTAAGCAATGTACTGAGCTTTAGGGTTACAAAGAAAGGCAAAAACATTTCCTTCCCTAAATCTTAGATTTTAATAGGGAAAGACAATAACAATGACAATGACAGCACACATCTGTATACATACATGCATGTGTCTTTAGTGGTTCATATATATGTATGTGTGTGTGTGTGTGTGTGTGTGTGTGTGTGTGTATGCAAAGAAACAAGATATATAGTAGATGGAAGGCAATATTGGAGGCTGACACAGTAAGTAAGTAAGTAAGAGTGCTGGATGTGGAATCATAGAAAATGTGTTTGAGTTGGGATTCTGCCAATTAATACTTATTTGACCTGAGGTTAACTGGAAGGAATTTTAGAGGTTATCTAGTCCAACCACCTCATTTTATGAAGAAGGAAATTGAGCCTCTGACACGATAAATAATTTGACCATGGTCAAACATGGGCAATTTTGAGCTTTGAATCCAGGACTCTCGTATCATCAAATCCAATTTTTCCTCCCATGACACAGTGTTCCCTCTAATGCATATACTGTTATCCTCATTTATATCCTCATCTATAGATAAGGAAATTGTGTATCAGATAAATTAAGAGACTTCCTCAAAGTTGCAGAGTTATTAAGTCAAAGAACTAGGGCTTTGAACCTAGGTCCTTTGAAATTAAATCCCTTTCTGATACTGTGAGACTACACTCTAAGTCCCACCTGATTCAATTATATGTATTCCATATTATTGCTACTTATATCTCAAAAAAATGTGACCAAACTCCTTAATACTAATTCCCCCTTCCATATTCCTTTGTTCACACTCCATTGAAAGCATTAAGACTTAAGAGCTAGAATTCAATACTATTTCACAAACATTTATCAGCGAAAACTCATCAAGGAAATGTCATCATAACTTGAAGCAGAGGGAAGAAAAGAATGTCACTAGTAGAGATATGGGCAAAATACATTCCAGGTGTGGGAAGCAATGACCATTTTCCATGAAGTTGGAAAAGAGAGGAGAGAACAAGGTAAGAGATTACAAATAATCTACTTTAAATAGCATAGAGAGTACATGAGGACAGAAATGTGAGATAAGATAGTGGGAGGGATTTAGCAGTCAATTTGTAGAGAGTCTTAAATGCCAAACTAAAGTGTTCATATTTTTATAATTTGGAAAATACAGAGCTACTTGAGGTTAGGAAAGAGAAAATGAATTAATCAGGTTTGAGCTTGTAATGGTAATAGAATTTGGAGATGCCCCTGTATTGGCTTGGTTTTGGGGTTGAGTGTTAAAACACAGAGCTTGTGAATCACACCTGTGGGATTGACTCATTGATGTGAAAAGAGAGGGCTGAACTGGGAGGAGCCATGAATTGGCAGAGAGGCCCAAGCTGAGAGAAGGCCAGAAAGACTTTTGGAGAGCAGTATGCAGTATCGTGGAGCATGAGTTGCTGAGAGAAAGACTGCTGAGGGCCAGTTGGAGCTGCTCAGGACTTTTGAGAACTGCCACCCAGAGCTGCCAAGAACTAAGTAGGCATGGCTGTGATGCTGGTATTTTGTTTGTCTGTTTTGACATTGTTTTGCCAGATTCACCTCCTGGGAAAGGATAGTGCTGCTATTGTAGAGGTCCTGGAACCTTGCTATTGGTTCAGAAGCACTGAAGGAAGATTGTCTTGTGGTATGTTTACAGAAATCTTGGAAGAGGGCCTTGTTGGTGTTTTCAGGGGTTCTGGGACTGTTCTACAGGCAGAGAATGACTTGATGAGGAAAATGGCTATGGCTTTGTTGAGCTTTGTCTCCCCAGGAACAGAGATTGCTGAGGGCTTGCCTGGAGTCAAGATGAAAGAAGGGTCTTTCTTTGGGTTTTCAATGCTGAGATGATATCTTAACCTTGTTGTAGCTTAAGGGTAGAGGCCTTTTGTGCTCTCCTGCCCCTTTTGAGAAAGGGCTCGGTGTTAATGGATGGTATTGTAATTCACTTGTGTCCAGGGGTGGGAAACCTTTGGCCTTTTTGTGCTCTGTGATAGACTAAATGAATGTACTACCCAGGAGTGGGCTACTTTAACTACTGTTCCAGGGGTGGGATACCTGGACCTTGCTACTTTGCAATTGAATTGAGAACTTACTTTCTAAATAAAGGAGTTACACTGTATTTTGACTTTCTCTGTTCTGTCAATGTTTTGCTGAATAAACGGGGTTTGCTATGCTGGTAATCCGAACCTTGGAAGTTGCCTTTGCTTGGTATTACAGAGCTTTAGGAAATATTGTTGTTATTGTTGTTTTTTGCAGGCTGAATGAAGTTTGCTTTGAAGAGGGGACATAGTAAGCATTTAGTATGAATGTTACAGTAGTTTAGTTAAGGCATTGTGAAGACTTAAATTTGAGTGGGGGTAGTATGATCTGGAAGAATGAGATAGATGCAAGGGATATTATAGGGGAAGAATCTATGGGACTTAACATTGACTGGATATACTACTGACTCTCCCTCTATAAATTAGCTTTTGTATATTTTATTTATATGAATATGTATACGAGCTATGTCTCTAATAGAACATAACCAGGAGCAGCTAGGTGGTGCAATGGATAGAGTAATGGCCCTGGAGTCAGGAGGGCCTGAGTCCAAACCTGGCCTCAATACTTACTAGATGTGTGACCCTGCCCAAGTCACTTCATCCTATTGCCTCAAAAAGAAGAAAAAATTAAGGTAACCTTAATAGAATAGAAATTTCTTCAGGGAAGGTACTGTTGAAGTTTTGTTTGAATGCCTAGAGTATAAGACAGTGCATAGCACACAGCAGGCAATTAGTAAGTGCTAGTTGTTTGCTTGCAACTCATGGCAGTGTTCTCAAAAGAGATAGGGAAATTTTGAAGGAAAAATAATGGGCTCACTTTTGAACATGTTGATTTTTTAATACTCATGAAATATTTAGTGAAAAATATTCAGGAGTAAATTGTAAATGCAGTAGTGGAGAGGTCAGTGATGAATATATAAATTGGGATTCATCTTTATAGAGTAATGAAAATAAAAAAGAAAATGAGCAGCAGGGATTTGAGAATATTTGCTATTTGGGAAAAAGAGGATAAATATGAATCATTGAAAGATATCTAGAAGAAGTTAAAAGGGTAGGAAGAGAACCTGGAGAGATTAGGGTCACCAGAATCTAAAGAGATGACAATATCCTGAAGGAAAGGATACTCATCATTATCAAATGATATAGAAAGTTAAAAAGGATGAGAAATGATTAAAGGATATCTTATTTGGCAATTAAAAAGTCACAGATGACACCAGAGCAATTTCTCTGGAAGGGATGCAGGCTGTACTACAAGAGGTCAAATAGTGAGTGGGTCATCAAATCTTAGAGGCAGCGAATATTTAAGCAGAAAATTTTAGCACTAAAGTGGTGGGGAGAAACTATAGCTTCAAGGGATGTCAGGGTCAATACAAGGAAATTTTAAAATCTTTTACTTATTTTACAGGGGAGAAACTGAGACCCAGAGAGCAAGCATCCAAAATCACAAAGTTATTCAATGGCATCCCCATTACTCAGGCTGGTCTCTTGGTGGCAAATCCAGTGATCTTTTTAACATCACCCTCTCCTCCTTTCTTTTTTTTTTCCAGTGCTGATTTTATTTTTATTTATTTTTTAAAAACTTTTGTTTATTTTTAGTTTCTATTGTTCATTTCCATGAGATTTTGATTTGCAAATTTTCTCCCCATCCTTCCCCTACCCACCACCCCAAAACAGTGATCCCACTGTCTACCCCCTCCCCCAATCAGCTCTCTCCTATATCCTCCCCC
>JAQQSU010020297.1:0-10077 GCA_028627135.1 Pseudochirops cupreus | reverse complement strand
CATAGGAGAGAATAGACTGGGGGAGGGGGGAAACACTGGGATGGCTGTTTTGGGGCCGTAGGTGGGGGAAAGAGGGGGAGAAAATATGTAACTCAAAATCTTGTGGAAATAAATGATGCAAACTAAAATAAAATAAAATAAAAATAATAATAATAAAAAAAGAAATGCTTGTTTTATTCCTTAAATTAAAAGTAAAAAATTTTAAAAAAAATTTAAAAAGAAGTTTGGAATCACCGAAAGCATTCCACAGTATGACACAGCTGAATCTCCTACTGCTACTCAAATCTGTAGGCCCAAGGTATGTATAATACACACACACAGAGGTGTGTATATATGTACCATATGTATGTATAAAATATATATGTATGTATACATATGTAGAGATATATATATATCTATACATATAAAATAACATCTAGTATATGGCATGGTAGATAGGGTGTTTGGCTTAACATCAGAAAAACCTGGGTTCATTTTCTCCCCTGACACTAGTAATTATAACCCTGGATAAATCATTTACCCTCTAGGTGATTCAAACAACTCTTTAGAACTTATCTACCAAATTGTAGATAGGTTATTGGTCTATGGGAGTTATCTTCTCAGTGAGATTTCATGTATTCAATAATATATATTCATAGAAAAACTCAATATTCTGCTTTTTTTCCAGTACATTGTCTAGCTAAGTGCAGTTCTGAACAGAGGGCACATGGTGGGGAAGGGTGGAGAGAATTTGGGTACATATCATGGGTCACTGTAGCAACAAAAAAAAAATCACCACCTGGTGGCCAACTCCCTGATAATGCTCCATACTTAGCTAAACTGGTCCTCTGACAGCAGACACGTAATTCTTTGCTGGGCCCGCACACTAAGCTCTATAGAATGTAAACTCCTTGAAGGCAAGGACAATTTTGTTTTAATCTTAGTGGCTCCAGAATCTAGGAAAACACTTTTTTTCCCCAGACCTATGATTTCGTAGGTATAAAGGATTCCCTATAACAAAACTCCCTTTACCAAAGTATCTGCTCCAAAATGTATCATCTTAGTAAACTTAGTAAACTGCCTTAATACACTGGGGCACTCATAAATTAAGAAATTTTCCCCAGATCTCCTAGCATTTGTCAGATGCATTATCTGAATCAGGTTTTGCTGATCATGAGGCCCGCTTTTAGACACCGTGCAACATACCTCTTACATACTTTACAGAGAGAAAGCGCTAACAAACATTTGTTGAATTGATCTGTCTTGATCAAATCTGTCATAGATTGTCCTCTACTAACATGGACTTTAATAATCCAGGTCTGTAACTATAAAAGGATGACACATCAGAGTAGGATTTTTGTAAAAGTGATTATAAAATTTTAAGCTCTTGGGCTAAAGGTTCTATATAAACATCAGGTATTATATTAATTATGTTTATCATATTCATATCATACTGCTATTCATATAATTCTTCCAACTTCCCAAAAGTATTAGGAATTTTCTTTTTCCTTGATTGTATCATATGACTCCCAATAAAATCATTTGAACTTGCCAAAGAGAATCAGAACAGACAGTAATTCTTGTCTTCTAATCATTTACTTGGACTACAGACAGAAGACTTTCTTTTTTTTTTTGACATTAACACAATGCTTTATTTCATTTTATCCTCACAACCCCGTGAGGTAGGTGCTATTAATAGTGAGGTAGTACAGTGGATAGAGTCCTGGGCCTGTCATCAGAGGGACCTGAATTCAAATTTAGCCTCAGACACTTGCTAGTTGTGGGCCCTGGGCAAGTCCCATAACCTCTCCAAGTCTCAGGTTCCTCAGCTATAAAATGGGGATAACATAGCACCTACCTCCCAAGGTTATTGTGATCAAACAAGACAGAGGACTTTCATAGCATTATATTCTATTACTAGGATTCATGTTCAACTGAATAAGTAATAAATACATTCAGTATTCTTTGTACTTAAAAGAGAAAAGAATAATGACTGTGGAAGTAGATAAAAGAGGCTCAAAATATTGGCCCTCTATTTAGGAGACAGTTTTTTAGGGCATAAATATCGGTAAGACCAAGTAACAAAGGACAAAATGCTAACATAACGGGAAGAGGCAGTCATTATCATAGGAGGATGCTGACCCCAAATCCCGCTGTGTTTCCTCATACCATTGCCAAATGGCCTGCCTTAATCTTGACATAAACTTTTTCTCCCATTAATGATGACTGGCATCAGGTGCTCCTGGCTTTTCCAGAAATGCTCTCCCAAGTTCTACCATCCTAATGTTTCTGGCATCAACAAAAAAAATCACTATTGACTTTCATTAGACCTGACACCAGGACTACCAGAAGTGTAACGTTTTTCAAGCAAGGTGAGCCTGTCTATCATATGGGTTTTAATTTTAGATTCCTATTAATACATAGATTAGGAAAGACAGCAAATGAACAGATTTACAAATTTGATGAAATAAATGTTCTTTAAAATGTTGCATAAACCTTAATGGCATGTGTGGAGTTGAAGTTGAACTTTCGGGAAAGTCATTTTGTAAAATAGAACTTTAAAGACTGATAAGAAAACCATTATATATTTTAGAAAACTAAATGTGAAATTTAGTAAATAATACACGAAAATGAAATTTAATATTGTTTTGAACGCAGCCATATATCCTTTTTAAAGGCATTTTAAAAACAGGGTGTTACTCATAATCCAGATAAGATTATATCAGTGAATATAACTCTTTTGAAAGAAAGAACATTTCAAATAGAGGAGGTCATGGAAGATACAATGGAGAATGGAGAATAGCTAACCTTGAAGAGTACTTTAAGGTTTCCAAAGTGCTTGATATAGATCAATGGTTCTCAACCTTCCTAATGCCATGACCCTTTAATACAGTTCCTCATGTTGTGGTGACCCCCAACCATAAAATTATTTTCGTTGCTTTCATGACTGTAATTTTTGCTACTGTTATGAATCGTAATGTAAATATCTGATATGCAGGATGTATTTAAATTGAACATAACCCACAGGTTGAGAACCGCTGATATAGATTGTCTCCTTTGATTCTCACAACTACCTTGTGAGGTAGGAGCTACCATTATCTCCACTTCACAGATGAGAAATTTGAGGCCGATGGTGTTATATGATTGGCCCAGGATTACTCAGTTAGTAGGTTCCTGGGATTTAAACTGAGGTCTTTCTGTCTCCAACTCAGAAAGTGTTCTATGTTTTATGCCTCATAGCTGACTCTACAGGACAATTTTGACTACAGAAAGTGGAAGTTTTTTCACAAATGAAATCAAGACAGATAGAAGTGAAACATTTAACTGGGGAAAAATTGGTAGCAAATTTCTCAAATAAATGTTTGATATATGACACATATAGGGAATACTTTTACATATACATATGTGTATATGAGCTGTTCTTTAGTAGATAAGTTATCAAAAGATATGAGCAGGAAACTGAAATCTGAGCTATCAGTAATTTGGAAAAATGATCCAAATTACTACTAATAATATAAATGCAAGTGACCAAGATTCTACCACGTGCTATTCAAATGAACAAGATAAAAAACCAAGAAAATGACAGTTCCGGAGCGGGGGAGCAGCACACCGCTGGCGGAGTTATAGACCGATCAGCCATTCTGAAAAAAAGAAACTGTTCTTTTTCCACTCTATTTTATCTCACTGGGGGGCAGAGCCAAGGTAGCAGAGAAAAAGCAGGGACTCTCCGCCAAGCCCCTCCATCAACTTTAAATTACACTTGAAAACAAATTCTGGAGCAGCAGAACTCACAAGAGGACCGAGTGAAACCATTTTCCAGCCCAAAACAACTAAGAATGTTGGCAGGAAAGGTCTGCTGCCCCAAGTAAGAGAAGGGGGGAGTCCGACACAGGCCGTGCCCCAGCAAACCAGCAATAGGCCTTGAGGACAGCTGAATCAGCGGCAGCAGTGTTGGATTCCAGCCCTCTCGGCCCACAGAGAGTAAGGGGTTCAGACAGCTGCTCAGAAGGAGACCACAGGGGTCCCTTTGCTGGCACCCAGGGCAGGGCTCCGGTGCATTGTCCATATGTGGATCTGGGTTGCAGTCCTGGGTCTCAGTCTCAGGGTGAGGAGGAGCATTAGCACACCAGTGCTTGCAGCCTCAGGGCAGCTGGGACCCTCATCACAGTTCCAGGGCAGAAAAGAGTGCTTGCGGTTGCTCACAGACCAGAGCACAAGCCAGGAAAGTAGTAAGCATATTTCTCCTTAAATCAAACCACCTTGGAAGCATAAAAAACTTACAGATCCCCAGAATTATCTCTGAAAACAGCTGCACAAAAAACCTGAAGCTTGGGACAGTGCCCCTCCACTCCAGGAGCTTAGCCCTATGTTAGCATAGAGTTAAAAGTCAAGAAATAGACTGGGAAAATGAGCATACAACAGAAAAAGATCCTGAATCTAGAAAATTGCTACATATGGTAACAGGGAAGATCGAAACACAAGCTCAGAAGAAGACAAAGTCAAAACTCCTACATTCAAAGCCTCAAAGAAAATATGAATTTCTCTTAGGCCATGGTAGAGTTCAAAAAGGACTTTAAAAATCAAGTAAGATAGACAGAGGAAAGATTAGGAAGAAAAATGAGAATGATGAAAGAAAATCATGAAAAAAAGAGTCAGCAGTCTAGTAAAGGAGGCACACACATACACACACACACACACACACACACACACACACACACACACACACACACCCCACTGGAGAAAATAACATCTTGAAAAACACGATAGGCCATATGGCAAAAGAGGCACAAAAAATCCAATAAAGAGAAGAATGACTTGAAAAAACAGAATTGGTCAAATGGAAAAGAAGTGCAAGAGTTCACTGAAGAAAATTAGAATTGGGCAAGTGGAAGCTAATGACTCCATGAGACATTAAGAAACAATCAAAATCAAAAGAATTAAAAAATAGAAGAAAATGTGAAATATCTCATAACAGAAAAAAAACTGACCTAGAAAATAGATCCAGAAGAGATAATTTAAGAACTATCACACTTCCAGAAAGCCATGCTTTTTAAAAAAGAGTCTAGACATCATCTCTCAAAAAATTGTCAAGGAAGACTACCATGACAGTCTAGAACCAGAGGATAAAATAGAAATTGAAAGAATCCACTGGTCACCTCCCAAAAGAGATCCCCAAATGAAAACTCTGAGGAATATTATAACCAAATTTCAGAGCTTTCAGGTCAAGGAGAAAATATTGTAAGCAGTTAGAAATAAACAATTCAGGACAACACAAGATTTAGCAGTTTCTACATTAAACATCAGGAATCTTGGAATATGATATTCTGGAAGGCAAAAAAGGAATCCCTTACCCAGCCAAGTATAATCCTTCCTGGAGGAAAATTAATTCAGTGAAATAGAGAATTTTCAAGCTTAAAAAATCAGAGCTAAATAGAAACTTTGACTTTCAAATACAAGACTCAAGAGAAACATAAAAAGCTAAACAGGAAAGTGAAATGGAAGGATTGTCTAAAAAAATAATTAAGCGGTGAGAAAAAGGAATATACTAGGAGAAGGGGAAAGGGAGAGGTAGAATGGGGTAGATTATCTGAAAAAAAAAGAAGTATGAATGGGCTTTTACAGTGGAGGAGAGGATGAGGGGCAGAGGGTGGCAGGCAACACTTGAACCTTACTTTCATTGGAATTGGCTTAAAGAGAGTATAACATATACACTCAGTTGAATGTAGAAATCTATCTTACCCTACAGAAGAGTAGGAGGGGAAGGGTATAAGACAAAGTGGAGGAGGGGGACTGATAGAAGTAAGGCAGATTGGAGGAGGTAAAAGTCAGAAGCAAAACACTTTTGAGAATGGACAGGGTGAAAGGAGAGAGAGAAGGGTAAATGGGAAAAATAGAATGGAGGGAAATACATGGTTGTAATCATAATTGCGAAAAAAATTACTTCAAGTTTCTCTGATAAAGACCTCATTTCTCAAATATATAGAGAATGGAATCAAATTTAGAGAAATAGGAGCCATTCTTCAATTGATAAGTGGTCAAAGGATATGAACAAGCAGTTTTCAGATGAAGTAATCAAAGCTATCTATAGTCATATAAAAATGTTCTAAATAATTATTGATTAAAGAAATGCAAATTAAAAGAATTCTGAGCTACCATCCCATAACTATCAGATTGGCTAATATGACAGAAAAGGAACATGACAAATGTTGGAGGGAAAAACTGAGACACTAATGCACTGTTGGTGAAGTTGTATACTGATTCAACCATTCTGTAGAGCAATTTGGAACTGTGCCCATAGGGCTATAAAACCATGTGTAACCTTTGATCAAGCAATACCACTACTAGGTCTATACCCCAAAGAAATTTAAAAAAGAAAACAAAACAAAAAGGAAAAGGACCCATATGTATAAAAATGTTTACAGCAGCTCTTTTAGTGGAGGCAGAGAATTGGACAATGAGGGGATGCCCATCATTTGCAGATTGGCTGAACAAGTTGTGGTATATGATTGTGATGGAATACTATTGTGATATAAGAAAAAACAAACAGGATGCTCTCAGAAAAAAACCAGAAAGACTTACATGAAATGATGCAAAATGAAATGAGCTGAACCAGAAGAATGTTATATACAGTAACAGCAATATTATAAGATGATCAACTAGGAATGACTTAGCTATTCTCAACAATGTAATGATTCAAAACAATTTTAAAGGACTTAGGATAAAAAATGCTATTTCTCTCCAGAGAAAGAACTGATGGAGCCTGAGTACAGATCGAAGCATACTTTTTCTTTACTTTCTTTAATTTTTTTTGGTCTGTATTTTCTTTCACAGCATGGCTAACATGGAAATATGCTTGAATGACTGCACAAGGATATCCTATATTGAATTACTTGCCTTATCAATGAGGGGGAAAGAGAATTTGAAATTCAAGAATTTTTTAAAATGAATATTAAAAATTGCTTTTACATGTAATTGGGGGAATAAAATATTAAATTTAAATAAAAATAAACTATAAAATTAAAAAAAAACCTTTTTGGTTCTATATTCTCTTTTTTCTGCCAAATCCCTCTTCCTCCCATTGAGAAGGCAAGAAATACAAAACTCATTACATATATGAAGTCATGCAAAAGATATTTCCATATTAGTTATATTCTGCAGGGGGAGGGGAACAAGAAAAAGGAAGAAAGAGAAAAAATATGCTTCAATATGTACTCTAAGTCCATCAGTTCTCTATCTAGAGGTTGATAGCATTTTTCATTATGAGTCTTTTGGGACTGTGATGGGTCATTGTTTTGATCAATTATTAAATCTTTCACAGTTGATTAGCTTTACAATATTGATGGTATTATGTAAATTTTTCTCTTGGTTCTGCTCACATGACTTTGCATCAGTTCATTTCATTTCCCCAGGTTTTTCTGAAACCATCCTCTTCATCATTTCCTTCATCATAATAATATTCTATCACATTCATACACCATAACTTACTTAGCCATTCCCCAATTGATAGCTATTCTCTCAGTTTCTAATTCTATATTTGTACATATTGGTCCTTCTTTTTCTTTGATTTCTTTGGGGTACTAGAAAACAATTTTAATCTATACTCACAAAGTCCCTAAACTGTGAATACCCATCGACCACTATGATGCCACTACTAAACTTATAATCCAACGCATTCAAAGAAAAGAAGAAAGAGCATATATGTAGAAAAATTACTTATGATAGTGTTTTCTGTGATAGCAAAGAACTGGGGGAAAAGTAGATGTTCATCACTTGGGAAATGTCTGAACAAATCATGGTACAGTGTGTGAACATGGTGGGATATAATACTGTAAGAAATGATTAAAGGGACAGATTCAGAATACAGACTTTGCAAACCTGTGCAGACTTACAGGAACTGATGGAGAATGAAGTGAGCAAACTAGATTAATTTATACAAGTAGTAATAGTATTGTAAAGAAAAACAACTTTGAAAAGACCTAAGAACTCTGTTGAATACAATGACCCCAACCACCATGACTCTAGAAAGCTGATAATGAAATACGCTATGTACCCCCTGGTAGAGAGGTAGTGGACTTGAGGTGTGGGATCAGACATACATTTTTTGACATGGCCAATGTATGGATTTGTTTTATTTGACTATACTTATTAGTTGCAAGAGTTTTGTTTTTTCTCTTGTGTCCATGGGAGGAAGGAATTCAGAGGGGAGATAGTAATAGCGTTGCTTCTGGAAAAAGAGGAAAAGGAAATAGAGTCATTGAAAGATTTTTAAAATGCAAAGAGAAAAAAAAAGAAATTCATTGAGAAACACAGACAAGCAGTACAGTTTTTAAAGTAACATTTATTGTACACATCCACATATACTTAAAACAAGCTATGCATGATTTCTGGTTTAATAATATTTTTTTCTCTTATTTCAGATATGGAAATGTTCAAGAAGGAATTAATTTTAGAAAAAAAATTTACACTTACCCATAATCATCTGAATTCTCTATTGTAATTATAGTATTGCAACAATCAATTATATTTGGAAAATGTGTCTGAATACATATGAAATGCTACATAAAAGCTATATGTTACTTTGATGTTTTGATAACGAGACTTCATATGTGAACATATGTACGTGTATCTGAATATATACATATATATTACATATATGAAATAAGTGTCCAAATTTGGGAGTATTGAAAAACTGTAGTATGTGAAGTCTCATTGCTATACTATGAAATAGAAAATATACCTATTGGAGTGCAACTGACTATAGAAATTAAGGTGTTACCTAAATCTCTTTTGGTTTCATTAATTTTTACCCCCAAATAAATTTAATACGAAAATATTTTTAAATGAAAAATTAATAATAATCCTATGGCTTGAATATATTTATTTCTTTGTTTTCTTAACTAGATTTACCACTTTAGAAAGTAAATTATGATTATGACATGAACAACATGGAGTTTATTTATGAAACTGTGCCTTACTTGTCAAAAAGATCAAAGAAGGGGGCGGAGCCAAGATGGCAGCATAGGAGCAGCAAGGTTCGGGAGCTCCCACACAGCCACCTCAAAATACCCATAAAATATGACTCTAAACAAATTCTAGAGCTCTAAAACTCACATAAATATACTTTCCACTGAAGGCAGCTTGTCTAGGAGGGACAATCTCAGCACTGGGAGCCGAAACCAGCCCAGCCTGAAATGGCAGCTTGGCCTTGGGGGTGGTCTGACGTGCTGAGCTGAGCCGCAGCGGATCTGTGGCAGCTGTGGCAGTTTCCAGAATTATCAAGCCATAAGAAAAAAAGGACTAAGTGAAAGGTCAGTGGAACTTGGCTAAAATTGGGGGAGAAGAGCAGGTCCGGACAAACTGCCTCCAGGGCAAGGAAGCAGCAGAAGCAAAGGCCCTGCAGCCTCCTCCACATTGCTGCTTTGGAGCTCCCGGCCTGCAGACTGCAGGGGGGCCGAGCGATCATTCAGAGGCCAAGTGCTCTTGTGCTGAGTGACCGGGATCCAGATTGTGGTCTTGGGTGGTGGTCCTGGGGTGCATTTTCAGTGAGCCAAAGCTGGTTGGGGCTGCAGCAGCCTCCTAAAAGCTCTGGCATCTGGGAAAACCCCAGCGATTTGGGACAGAGCTTTCCCCTCTGGAAGCAGAGTTCCACAGAGCTAAAAAAATCATTGACTGGCCAACCATGAACAGGTAAAAGAAGCAAAGTAAGAATGGCAACCAAACTCTAGATTCCTTCTTTGGGGAAAAAAAGGATCAAAGCAGGGAATGGGAGGAAGACAACACAGTCAGAACTCCCGCACCAAAAGCTTCCAAGAAACATGAAGATTGCCTAAAAGCTAGAGATCAGCTTAAGAAGGATTTTGAAAACCAAATGAGAGAAGTGGAGGAAAAATTGGGAAGAGAAATAAGAATGATGCAGGAAAATCATGAAAAGAGAGTCAACAACCTGACTGAAGAAATTAACATCTTAAAAAATAGATGAATTCAAATGGCAAAAGAGGCCCAAAAAGCCAACAAGGAGAAGAATGCCTTAAAAAGTCGACTTTGCCAGATGGAAAAAGAATCTCAAAAGCTTTCTCAAGAGAATAATTTCTTCAGAAT
>JAQQSU010020296.1:0-10077 GCA_028627135.1 Pseudochirops cupreus | reverse complement strand
AATGGGTGAGTTAAAGAACAAGTCATAGAAACAATAAATAATTTTATTAAGGAGAATAATAATAATGAGACAACATGCCAAAACTTATGGGACGCAGCAAAAGCAATAATCAGAGGAAAACTTATATCCCTAAAAACTTATATCAATAAAACAGAGAATGAGTAGATTAATGAATTGGGCATGTAATTAAAAAAAAATGAGGGAAAGAACAAAAATCCCCAAAAACACACCAAATTAGAAATCCTAAAAATTAAGGATGAGATTAATAAAATTGAATAGAAGAAGATCATTTATTTGATACATAAGATTAGGAGTTGCTTTTATGAAAAAAAACAATAAAATATTCATTAATATGATTTTTTTTTAGAGAAGAAAATCAGATCACTAGTATCAAAAATGAAAAGGGTGAATATACCACTAATAAAGATGAAATCAAAGCAATTATTAGAAGTTATTTTGTCCAATTATATGCAAATAAATTTAACATTTTAAGTGAAATGGAAGGATACTTGCAAAAATATAAACTTCCTAGATTAACAGAAAAAGAAATAGTACATCTAAATAAGCCTATTTTAGAAAAAGAATTTGAATAGACGTGTTTTTCCTAAGAAAAAAGCATTAGGACTAGATGGATTTACAAGTGAATTCTACCAAACATTTAAAACCAATTAATTCCAATATTAAAAAAATTATTTGGAATAATAGACAAAGGAGTCCTATCAAACTCCTTTTTATGAGACAAATAGGGTGCTGATACCTAAACCAAAAAGAGTAAAAACAGAGAAAGAAAATTATAGACCAGTTTTACTAATGAATATGGATGTAAAACTCCTAAATAAAATACTAGATAGGAGACTACAACAATATATCACAAATTTATATGTGACCAAGTGGTTTACACCAGGAATGTAGGCATGACTTGACATAAGGAAAACTATTAAAATAATTTATTACATCAATAAAAATGTAACAAAAATCATATGATTTTATCAATAGATGCAGAAAGAGGTTTTGACAAAATATAACACTCATTCCCATTAAAAACACTGGAAAGCATAGGGATAAAATAATTTTTCCTTAAAATGATAAGGAGCATCTACCTAAAACCATCAGCAGACATCATTTGTAATGAAGAAAAACTAGAAGCCTTTCCAATAAGACCAGGAGTGAAACAAGGTTGCCCATTATCAGCAGCATTGTTCATATTGTATTAGAAATCCCAGCAATAAGAGAAGAAAGAGAAATGGAAGAAATCAGAATGGGCAATGAGGTGATGAAATTATCTCTTTTTGTAGATGATATGATGATATACATGGAAAATCCTAGAGATTCAGCTAAAAAACTAGCTGAAACAATAGTTTTATCAAAGTACCAGGATATAAAATTAATCCGTATAAATCATCAACATTTCTATATATCACTAACAAAACTCTGAAAAAAGAGATAGTAAGAGATAACCCATTTAAAATAACCATAGATAGCATAAAATGGCTGCCAAGACAAACCAAGGAATTACTTGAACATAATTATAAAACTTTTTTCTATACAAATCCAGTCAGATGTAAATAACTGGAGAAATATTCATTGCTCAGATAAGGCAGAGTCAATATAACAGAAAAGACAATTCTACCTAAACTAACACTTATTCAACGCCATTCCAATTACACTACAAAACATATTTCATTGAGCCAGAAAAATAACAAAATTCATTTGGAAGAACAAAAGGCCAAAGAATGGAAAAAGAACTAGTGGACAAATATAACGGAAGAAAGTTTAGCAGTACCAGATCTTAAACTATATATCGTAAGGCAGTAATTATCCAGACTGCCTGGTACTGGTTAAGAAATACATGGTGGGTCAGTGGAAGAGAGCAGACATATTACACCATACTAACCTTATGTTTGACAAATGTAAAGACTAAGCTTTTGGGATAAGAATTCACTATTTGGTAAAAATCGTTGGGGAAACTGGAAAGCAGACTGGCAGAAACTAGGTACAGACCAATATCTGACACCATTTACCAAGATAAGATCAAAATGGATACATGACCTAGATAGAAAGGGAGATATCACAAGAAAATTGGAACACAGAATATATTATCTATCAGACTTATGGATAGGAGAAGAACCTATGAATAACAAAGAGATAGAGATCATTGTGAGATGTAAAATGGATAAGCTTGATTACATTAAATAAAAAAAAGATTTGTACAAATAAAACTAATATATACAAGATTAGAAGGAAAACAGAAAATCAGGAAGAAATTTTATGGACAGCTTAAATGTCTCAGATTTCAAATATATAAAGAACTTTGTTAAACTTCTAAGGATGATCATTCACCGATGGATAAATGGCCAAAGTTATAAAAAACCGTAACAAGAAATTGCTCTGAATCATTATTGATCAGAGGAAGGCAAATTAAAACAACTTTGAGACGTCATCTTATACCCATCAGATGAGATAATATTACAGGAAAGGAAAACAAGTCTTGGAAGGGATGTGGAAAAACAGGGACACCAACGCATTGTTGGTGGAGTTGTGAACTGATCCAGCCATTCTGGAGAGCAATCCAGAATTATGCCCAAAGAGTTGTATGTGGATACTATCCTTTGACTCAAAAATAGCACTATTAGCCCTGTTTCCCAAGGTGATCAAGGGAAAAGGAAAAGGTCCTATATGTTCTAAAATATTTATATCAGCTCTCTTTATGTTGGCAAAGAACTGGAAACTGAGGTGATGCCCATCAATTGGGGAATGGCTGTTGCAGTATGACATTGTGATGGAATACTACTGCCTTGTAAGAAATGATTAGCAGGCTGACTTTATGAAACAAGGAGGGGTAAAAGAAGCAGAATCAAGAGAACATTGTATATGCCAGCAACACTGTCTGAGAAATACCTGTGAGTGACTAAGCCATTCTGAGCATAAGAAATATGAAAATCACCTACGAAGGCCCCCTGAAGGAAGGTGTTACCCACCCCCAGAAATATACGGAGCGTGGTTTTGTGTGTGCGTGCATGCGTGCGTGTGCGCGTGCGTGTGTGCGTGTATGCACGCGTGTGTGTCTGTGTGTGTGTGCATGCGTGCATGTGTGTGCGTGTGTGCATGTATGTGTGTGTGTGCATGCGTGTGTGTGTGAAATTATGGCTTTCTTTAGTGAGATGTGGAAAGGCAAGGAGGGAGACAGTCTGGAACTTAAAATGCAAAATAATAATAATAATAATAATTTAATTTAAAAAGAAAGCAGACCAGACTGCAGCGTGGTAGTATCTGGGTCAGGTTGGGAGATGGAGAACTTTTGAACAATCAGGACCTTGGGCCCCCAAGGCAGCAGCTAATGTGAAGTGTCCTGGTCTGGGGTGGCATGGTCTGAAGAAGGCTTAAGAACAGGACGCGTGCATCTGGGTCAGGCTAACGGTGAAGAAATTTGGCCATTTAGGAGCCCAGGACAGAAGTCGGTATGCTCCTACTGGTGCAAGGATAGTTCTGAGAGGGTTCTCAACAAGAAGAAAATGAAAGAGAAGTGTGGGGAGATCTGGGGTGCTAGGTCTAGATTAGCATCTGTGGTGGAAGATGGAGAGAGGCAGAAGGAAGGCTGGGTGCTCAGGTCTGAGTCAGATTTGACGTGGAGAACTCTGGTGCATCAGTAGCCCTGGGGCTGTGTAGGAATGGAAATGGCCGGTCCTGGTCTGACTCAGAGTGGAGCCAGAAGGCGCATCAGGATGGGGGATTAGGAGCAGTGCCTTCCTGCAGAGAGCATCAAAAGGCAAACCAGTGTAGAGACATCTGGTTAAGCAATGTTGTCCAAGGGCATCCAAGGATGAACATAGAAGAAAGCCTATCAGAGAAAACACGGAAATGACTTTTAAAATGCTTCTATTACACTGTGTTCTCCAACACCCATAGTCCATCACCTCCATCTGGATCCTAACTTTACAGTCCCAGATATGCTCATGAAAGAAACAGAAACAGAACCAAAGAGAACCGAGTCAGGAGAAGGAGCAGGATTGGACCATGTCAACACAGAGGACCGCTGTCCTGCAAAGAACCCAGTCATAATGGGGTTAATGGACTGAGAGACAAGATATCCGAAGATATCGAAGGTATGGAAAAGATCTCAGACTTTTGTAGTGGTGAAAAAAGATAATTGAGAGAATATCCATAACCATCGCCCTCTGTGGTTCCTCTCTCATCTATCCAGAATGTTTAAATCATCTATATGACAACACCCATGAGAGCAGTTAACCACGATACAGCGTTTTAAAGGGTTGCAAGTCCTTTTGCATATAACTCATCCGATCCTCAATCAACAGTGTGAGGCAGGCACTAGTACCATTATCTCCATTTCACAGAAGTAGTGACTGAGACACAGAAAGGTTGAGTGACTCACAAAGGGCCATAGAGCTAGCAAATGTTTGAGGCAAGATTTGAATTCAGATGTATATGAATCAGACATGGTGACCCTCAAGTGGCAGGGCAATAAGCTGGCTTTCCAAAGCAGTGTTCACCACTGTGCCACATCCTTATTGTTCTACAATTAACTGAAAGATGTCAAGAATATAAGATGATATTGTGCTTGGTGATTACAGAAAAGGCGTTTGATTCAGTAGAATAAAATGCTGCCTTGCAGGCTTTATGACAACAAAATCTCTCTCATCTGCTCATCTCAAGTTTATTCAAGATTACTTAGGAAGATACAACAACAGAATCCAGTTCAAAGTCATTTTGGTCACAATGTTTTTGTTTTTAAATTAAGGGAAGCATAAAACAGGGAGAGATCTACTCATCAAAGGGATTCACCATTGTGGTACAGGAGACTCAGTACAATCCTGATACATGAGTGATTCTCTGTAGACAGGCATGGTAGTTTTTCCAAAGTGATTCTTTTTGCAAATGGCATCGTGCTGATTGCAGCAGGCTCCAGAAGCTTGAAGACGCTCCTGGAAGAGGTCGATAATCTCTCTAAGGAGTTTGGCCTGAGCATCCACACAGAAAACACCAAATGGAGTTACATCTACTGCCCAGATTTCAACAAGCTTTTTTGACAGACAACCTATAGGGCTTGTCTGTCTGTGTGTATCTGTGGGGCTGAGAGTACAGGTGAACAGGTTGAGGCTAGAGTAAAACTGGAGCATGGCAGGATATTTTGGGAATTAGGCCTTTGGGAATTTGCAAAGGCCCTTCAGTAGCCCCAAGATCCCTCAGCAAAAGCCTAACAAACCAGGCAAAGCATGAAATAGGGAGCTATCTACTTATAAGGCAGGGGATTGTCACCAGGCTGAAGAAGCCCAATCAGCAAGCATGAATGTATTGAGTGCTATTCAGTGCCAAGCACTGGCTAGTGTCAGACATTCCAGGCTCCCTAGAAAGAACTCCCAAATCAGTGAGAACATACATCTATGGGAGCCTCTGTCAAAGGAAGGACCATGGATCTTGGCACGGGAAAGAAGAGGATAAAATGGCTCATAGGAAATCAAAGACAATATTAAGCATATAATTAGATGCCCTTGACAAATTTACATCACCTGGCCAAGATGAATGAAATACTCGGGTCCTAAATGAATTGTCCGGAGTGGTGGCCGAGCTACGGTCAGTGATATTTCAAGCAGCCTGGAGAACAGGAGAGGGAATGCAAGATAGAGAAGGACTGTGCTGGCCTGATGTCCATGCGCCCTTGTAAAATGTCTTTGTAATGGTGATGCCATAAGGGAGATTCTCAACATTTTAATGAGTTACTCTAGTCACCTTGATGAGATTAGAAGATATGGACCTTGGTTGGAAGGACAGCTCCCACAAAGGTGGGCTGGAGCCCTCACCCCTTGATGAAAGGACACAAGAAAGTCTCTGATTGGTCCCTAATAACTTGGACAAAATGCTTGACAAGTGAGAATAAAGGGGACTCCCCTCTTGTCTGAAGATCCACCCTTGCTCTGGCCTATACAAATTTCATTCTCAATCCAAATATGCTGTAGGTAGAGCTGTGAATTGGCTCAATCGTTCTGGAAAGCAATTTGGAATTATGCTAAAAAATGTGACTAAAACAACCGTACCCCTTGGACCCAGAGATCCCAGTGAAAGGCAAACACCTGAGGAAGGTCAGGAATAGAGACGCTTCATATACACCAAAATAGTTACAGCTACACTTTTTTACAGCAGAAGGGAATCGAAAACAGAGATGCCCGGCCAATGGGGAAATGGCTAAACGGATGGTGCAACAGAAATGTGGAGGGATCACTGCCCGAGAAGAAAAGGTGAATATGGAGACTCCAGAGCAGCACAGACCTAGGCAAAGCACGGCACAATGAGACAATGCATTTAAAGCACTTTGTAAACCTGGAAGCACTCTCTAAATGCCAGCCTCCAGTTACCAGTGTCCCGATTTTCCCCTAATGGTCTGCTGTCGTCCTGCTGAGTGCAAGTGATGTTCATAGAAAAATGCAGGGGTGTGCTGGCAATGTTGAACAGGGAAAACTGGTGCACGTGCGTGTGCCCACACACACACACACACACACACACACACACACACACACACACATTTTCAGGTCAATCTCCATTACCAACATTTTAAGTCTAAGCAGTAAATAAGACAAATCAAGCCCTGCTTTAGAACCCTGCTGAATTCTGAGATATAAATGCTCACGCTGAAAACTGAACAAAACCCACAGCTCTCTTGAGCTGATGAAAGAGCTGTCTCCCTCGCACCTCTGACGTTGCCAAATGAAGCAAACAGAGTCCGGTAAATAACACAATGACCACGGCAATGTAAAAAGAAACAAAATCGCTAAAAATGAAACCAAATGCTGGGAAATTATAGCGTTCGAGTTGGACCAAGAAGAAAAAAGGCTGACACACTCCCGCCTCTTTTCTTGACGTTGGGGGGGGTAGGAACATCGCACCTCCTCCGGGGAGGGTCCTGAATGACCTGCTCAGAAAAGGAGGAGGACCTGTTAGTGAAGGGCTAGCATCATGCCAAGAGGGCCAGGGATCCGGACCCTTCCGGCGCTGTCGCTGCCATGAGCCGTCTAGCCAGTGAAGGCCCAAGTGTCCACACAGGCATCCCCAGGGTATCTTTGCCTCTCAGGAGGAATCACGGGGAACTGGACATTCACTGTATTTTCTGTGCTGGGCGATGTAAAGGCTGCCCACGCCTGACCTCCACACTGTATATTGAACATCTCAGAGTTAGGGACCCTGCTACTTCAGGGGAAGCCTAGACACAACCCTTGGCTGAATTATACTCATTGTTTCCTGCAGTGTCTAGAGGAGAAGCAATAGTTAGATCAGTCTTTGGGGGCCACAACTGGAACAAGTTCATGAGAGACCTAATCCCTTAGATCATACTCAGGAGCTGAGGCACTGACTGCCACATGTCTGATCCCTCTGAGGATCCTCATATTTGGGGGCCTCATCTGAGTTTGACTTGGGGGCTGGTGTGTGAAGTTAGTTGTGACTCATGTAGACCTCTTTTCATTTCTCTGTCACAGGGACCATGGTAGAAATTTTGTCTATAATCCCATTTTGGGTTACCTTTTGTGATGTAGGGACCCACAGGAGAAATATTTATCCGTGGCAATTTGGCTTCTCAACAGAGTGAGGGGTTAATTTCCAGGGGACCTCAGATCTTGGGCAAACTGTGAAAAGGTGACCCATAGCCCAGACTCTTTGTGGGAAGGGAGAAGCTGGGTGACAGGCCACATGCTATTAGTTGGTCTAGTGGACATCTAGAGAAGGAAACAATGATCACAAAGAAGTGGCCTAGAGAGGCCAGGCTTAGTGCCTAGCTGATAGGTCAGGGGAGTGCCACAGAGTTTGCCCAGATCTTAGCAAAGCATTTGGCAAAGTATCTCATCTTTTCCTTGGGGAAAAGATGGGAATATGTGGGCTAGATGTGACAGGATAGGAGTTGGATTTGGAGCAGTCTGTATGGCTGGACCCAAGGGGGGAGGCATCATTCCATGTGAACTTGGCATCCAGAGGGTGGGCCCTAGGGATTGTCCACCTGAGCCTAAAGAGTGAAGTATAAGTGAGACAAATGTAAAAACTTAGGCCTGAGTTCAAGGACTTGCCTTCATTAGTACAAGACAAGGGAGATTCAGTGAATCAGTAGGGCGTCTGAACATCTCAGTGGACCAGAAGCTCAAGGAGGCAACATTGTGATATAGTTTGGGCTGCATTGAGAGAAGCATAACTTTGAGGAAGGAGGAACTGATATCACCCCTGGTCTCTGTCCTAGCCAGCTCACTTCTGGAAAAGAGTGTTTGGTTCTTGACACAACACTATAAAAAAAAAGTTTTAAAAAGTTATGGATGCCTTTAGTTTGTACAACACCTCCACTCCCAAATATGGCAATCCTGCCTGCTACAGCACTCTCCCTCCCCAAAGGGCCATCCCTTTTAACAAAGTATAAAAGAGAAACCAAAGCAGGAGTTCGGCCAAAGTAACCAGAACAGCAATGGAGCTTGACAGGAGAAGTGGAGTTCCTCCCCAGAGCTGCCCATCACTGCAAAGCTGAGCACTGTATTTCAGAAAGGAAGTCGGGAAGCTGGAACGCATCCCTACAGAGAGGGCTCTCCAATCCGCTGGGGTTTCACACTTGCCTTCTAACTGGCCTCCCTGCCTCCAATCTCTCCTCACTCCAGTTCATCACATAAATCACAGGTATCCGTCACTTCCCCTACTTTCCACCCAAACAGCGCCCACGGCTCCCTGGTACCTCTAGGATCTCATGCCAACTCCTCTGGTTCTGAAAGCCTTTCACAACCTGGTCCAAACTGCCCCTTCCAGGCTTACTACAGATTGCATATATATACGTCCTGCTGTTTGCCACACACGACGAAGCATCCTTCCTTTGTGGGCCTTTGCACGGGCTGTGCTTGGGCCTGGAATGCACTTGCTCCTCACTTGAAGAACCCATTCAAACTTAGCTCAAGGGGTGCCACCACCTCCCCCTTCCCCTCAGCAGCCAGCACCCCCTCAGGTTACTCTGGATGGATGTTGCTTCTCTCAGGAGGATGCAACCTCCCTGAGGGCAAGGGCCGTTTTGTTTTTGTGTTCATATCTCCAGTGCCTCTTAGGAGTAGGTGATTTAGACGTGTGCTGACTGCCATGGCCCTTTGGCAAAGCGGATAGAGCTCTGGCATCCTACCTCATACCCTCATTAGCTGTGTGACCTTAGACAAGTCACTTGACCACAAGGCCCCTCAGTTTCCTCATCTGTAGAAAAGGAAATAAGAACAGCACCTCATGGATCTTTGAAGGAGACATGCATTTCCCTGCTCAGGGGTTGTCCCTCATGCAGGGAGCTCAGTGTGCCCTCACCTCCACCTCTGAGCTCTCCTGGCTTCCTTTCCCAGCTCAATGCCTCCTCCCTGTGGATCATCACCAGTTCCTTCTCTTAGTACCTGGGTTCTACAGAGGGGTTTGGCAGCCACTGCCTTTTGTCTTTCTTTGTATCTACAGAGCTTGGCACAGTACATGGCACCTAGTCGGTGCCTAGTTAATGGACTGACACATAAAATCCTTTAAACCTGCATGTTGGTGTCTCTGATAAAGGCCTCATATCTAAAACATACAGGGAATTAAGTCAAATGTATAAGGATACAAGTCATTCCCCAATTGATAAACAGTCAAAGGATATGAAAAGGCAATTTTCAGGGGTACAAATTAAAGATATCTATAAGCATATGAAAAAATGCTCTGAATCACTATTGATCAGAGAAATGCAAATCAAAACAACTCTGAGGCACCACATCTCACCAGTCAGATTGGCTAAGATGACAAAACAGGAAAGTGACAAATGCTGGAGAGGATAAGGAAAAATTGGAACACTAATGCATTGTTGGTGGAGCTGTGAACTGATACAACCATTCTGGAGAGCAATCCGGAACTATGTCCAAAGGGCTATAAATAATTTTCACACAGTAATACCACTTCTGGGGTTGTACCCCAAAGAAATCATAGAAGTGGGAGGAAGACCCACATGCACAAAAATGTTTCTTGCAGCTCTCTTTGTGGTGGCAAAAAACTGGAAATTTAGGGGATGCTCATCAATTGGGAAATGGCTAAACAAGTTGTGGT
>JAQQSU010020295.1:0-10077 GCA_028627135.1 Pseudochirops cupreus | reverse complement strand
TTTATTAAAAAAATTTTTTTATATCAGGAACAAAAAAAAGAAAGGAAAAAAAGAAAGAAAGAGAAAAAGAACTGTCTGAAATTTCAATTCCTCAAAAATAAGAATCAGCTATCAAGGAAACAAGGAAAAATATATACAATATCTATATTATGCTCTGAGATGCAGCTTAATGTAGTGGATAAAAAGCAAGTCTTAATCAAGAAGATTCAACATACAGTAGACACCATGATTATGGGCAAGAAAGTATAATTTCTCTGTCCCATGTAGCTGTCATAGTTTTTTTTTTTATTTCCAGACAAGTTGCCAATCTGCATTATTGAAAGGAGTTTCTACATAAGGAGTTCCCCACACCGAAGAAAAAACTAATACAGATAAAAACAAGCAACCACAACAGTAGCAGCAATGAAATATACTCAATATACTATACTGTGTTCCTGTCCTGGAAGAATGATAGCTCCTGAGGGCAGAAATGTTTCAATTGGGCATATGTGCCTCCTAGTTTTCAATACAGTGTCAGGCATACGGTAGCTGCTTAATAAGTACCTAATTATTGCTTGGTTGATCAAATAGTATACAATATATTGAAGCAGGCTAGACTAATACATGTGAAAAATGATCATATGATGAATATATTATATAATAAATAAAGATATGATATAATACTCAATATAATATATAAACAAATACTAAATTGGGGTGAGAGATAAGTATAATAAGAGCTTGAAAAAATGTGAGTGTAGACTGAGAAAGACTTCATAGTGGCAAGGGAATGGAATTAGGATTTGAATTCAATACTTGCTTTAATCACCATATTTCATCAGTTAGATGATCAGATCAGAAAACCTTGGATTCAGAAGACCTTGATTGAATCCCTGGTTCTGTTACTGTTTACCTAAACTTGAGTAAGTACAATTGCTCTGAGCTTTGTTTTTTCTCCATAAAGAGGGATAGTCATGCTATCACAACTACCTTCACATGATTTTTCTTACTAGTCAGTGAGAAAATGCATGCAATGCCTTTTACAAAGTCTTTTGTATAAATATTAACTATTTTTATAAGGTCATCATAGTCATAATATAAATAACTGAAACTGATTATTATTTGACTAAGTTAGTTGAAGTGGTAGCACCATATGGTTTCATGTTGCTTTTTTTCCTTGTCTAGGTTAAGAGAATTCTTAAATGGCTTTACCCTTTAAAGATAATGTGTACTGATTTTATAATTTTACATATTATCAGGCTTAATTCAAATAGATCACAATGGCTTGTTGTCTTTTTATCTGCAGGAAGATGATTTCCAGTTCTTCATAAGTTATTTATATAAACTGAGTTCCTGTGTAGAAGCTGACTACCTTCACTAAATGTATGAACATATTAAATGTTTCAAAGCATCAGTTATAGCTAGAAATTTGGGACAACCAAGAATTTGTCTCAGATAGATCATTAATGAAACAAGTTTGAATTTCTGTTTACAAAACAAATGGTATATAAATTTTGCTCAAAGTGTTTTGCTCTGTTGTAAGTTATATGGGCTCATTAAGACCATGTCCTGTAGATTCCATATCTAAAGCAGTTTAGGGTGTATTTCTATTAGCTACTGGCTGATAGAGATTCAATCTCTCTATCTCACCTGGAAATTATAGTGGCCACTCATTGGCCTCATTCCAATATTATCACTGTAGAAGTTTTAACCTGCTTTTTTCTGCTATGAACTGGTTTACCCCTCCTTATGCAGCCTAGTGATCCTCCACTCCAAGGAGTGCATCATATAAATGCGAGGCTTAGTGAGAGTTGCAGAAGGGCTTTAGGTCTGCTAAACATCAGAACACCTGAACTCAAACAATCCATAAGCCTCAGCCTCCCCCAGGAACAGGAGTTATAGAAGTGCCCAGCAATGTTCAGCTCTCACCTATTTTTAATAATAGATTTCTATGATGATATTATTTACATGACTTCCATATAATTCCTTGGTTATAATATCTTGCTGTCCACTTACATCCACCACACAATTTTCCACCGCTCTCTGGTGATAATCATCTTCAATTCTCCATAGACATAGTATTCCATAACTCATAGTCACACAATGTCACTTAAACAATGCAATGTCAAATAAATGGCCCTATAAAACCTGGTATTCTCTACTTGGACATGCATGGGACTCTTCCCATCATTCAAATCAAATAAATGTAGAGTCAACAATAGTGACTCATTATATTCTTTGAACCTTTCAAAGGTGTAACTATAAAAATATGGTATTTAATATAATCTCATGTATAAAAACTTTGCAGTTTTGCTCATTTTTAAAAATTATTCTTGTTATATGGATAGATAATTTTAATGAATTTTTGTAGAAGTGAAAATTCAGTATGTGTGCAACAAGTTACTGATGACCTTACTCTTCTCTCAATGTTATTTGTTCTGAATAATAGTTACAGCCTTTTCTGATGATTTTCCCCAAGCATTGGCTATCATTCTGCTCTCAGCTTGAGAAATGCTATCTTGGTGTCCTCAAAGTTGTGTTGCCTCCTACATAAATATTCTCTATGTGTTCTTGGTCTAGCCCAGCTATTCTTCCCATACTTTTTGGTACTATTTCTATTTTCTCATATAGGACAACTGTAAGAATATAAATATGCTGGCTCAATTGCAATTGATAAAAATATAGTTTGCTACATAAAAAACAAATCTTTTATATTATTCCTCAATTTGTTTTCTTCTTTCCAGTTTCATCTCCAAATGTTCTCGATTTGGATTTCATGCCAGTCTTTCTGCAAACTTGAATTTGCTTTACATACTCTTTAATAGAGTCAGATCATCATCATCCATGAGATTCTGGAAATGAGTTTATATTATAAATTGGTGCTGCCTATGAAAATAATCTGCACTCCTCCACTTGGCAAGGGGATCAGTCATTTCAGGTCTGAGACATTTTCTAGGATTATTTGTGGTGACTGTTTCATATTAGTTTAACTTTCATAGGAAATCATGATATTTTCTAAGTTATAGCACTTCCACTTGTCAAGGATCAATAGCCTGTTCAATTAGGTCAGGCTGAAGTTGTGTCAGTTGCAGACTATGTCATCTGGTCTAGATCTTCTAATTTAGGATTAATTTTTAATCTTTGTTCTAAAGTGTCCATGATCTGACTATATACAGAAGGCTGATTTGGAAATGACGCCCTCATCAATAAACAGTCATTTTGACTAAGATAGTCAACATTGTTTGGTTTGTGATGTTATGTGATGCATGTCTTGTCACATGTCTTTTGCCTCTTTTGAAGGAAAGAAGGATAAATGGATGGATGGATGGATGGATGGATAGGTGGATAGATGGACAGATGAACAGAACAGGCAGACAAGGAGAAAATGAGAGAGACAGACAGACAGAGACAGAGTGATACAGAGAGAGAATGAATTATAAGGCTAATATGCTATAATCCTCAGTCCTTTGGTCCTTCACTTCTTGATCCTGAGCCACACAGTTCAATATTTTTAATACTCTCTCTTTATTCCCAATTTTGTATTCAAAGAAGCAAGTATTAAAGTGCACAGTAACTTGATCAGGAGGGTCTTAGCAAGTTCTTTGTAGAGTATCTCTGCCTCACTCTCTGCAACTGATACCAACACAGAGGCTTCAGTTATCTACATGCTAGTCTGTTCCTTTATGTTTATCATGCATCCTGCAAGATGAGATGACCAAGGAAATATTCATTCTTATGACCTTTAGACATAAGATACAAATAACTTCTTCCGTTTAACTGCAACTTTCTTTTATCTTCTTTTTTAAAATAAGAAAAAGAATGTTAACTTTAATATGATTTCATTATTCCAGTAGTCTGTTAACTCTTAGCGATTAGATGAGGATCACACACTTTTAGTGTACTAATAGTTAAATTACATACAGCCTAATAATTATGTGATTCTTACCATGGTCTACCCAGTTTTCTGACATTCTGTCACTGTTATTGAAGAAGCAGAAGGATAACTTGGGACTGTGGACCATTTTGTAGTTTTCTTTCATTGATAGGCTGCTATGGCTATAGAATTCACCATCAGGGGGTCAGCCTAGAGATCATGAGTTTCTTCATATTTAGGTAGGTTGATTCTTGGACATCAGATGCCATCTGTTGTCAAGACTATATGAGAAGTTGTTCTATCATAGTAGAACTTGGCAGGGCTTGTACTCTGATACTAATGGTTTAGAAAACCTTAGGTTGTTTCAATGCCACAAGGAGGCATTAAAGGAGGATTTTTGTGAAGGTAAGGACTAGTAAGGGAAATACTGAATTGCACACAAAGTGTTTGTTTCTTTAAAAAGTTACCCTAGATGTATGTATGCATGTGCATAAGTATGTATGTGTACATGTATGTATGTAGATAGATATAGATTTATATGTATACACATATATGCATATGTATGTATATATAAATATATATTTGTCTATTTATTTATTAATGGCTAGGATTTGGTTTAAATTCCTCTGGAACTCAGGAAATAGAACTGAGTACAGAGTCCCATCCAAAGTTCTAAGTATTGATTTGTAATTGGCAATACTGTCCCTTGGTGGCAATATGTCAAAACTACAGGATCAACTTCTTAAGAATTCAATAATCCAAAGAAGGGCAATTGTTTTTCGTTGTTCTAGATTTCTTTTCATTGCCTTTCATAGTTTCTCCAAAGTTATTAATGGTTAACATTTGTGAGCTTGAGTGCCTATGGGTAATTGCTCCAAGTTTACAGTATTTAGCTAAGGAACTAATGTCTATAAATGTGCTATTTTTGGAGACTTACAGGACTGCTGGATATATTGATATTTATGTCACCAGAAAATTTGAGTGGGCAGGACAATCGTCTTGTCTCCTTGGACTTCTGAGGAATAAAGCAACATCAATTTTAGGTGTGCATTATTTCAAGATAAACCAAAGCTCATTTCTTAGGAATAAAGCTCAAGATAAAGAACCTGTAAGACCAGCCTTTTCTCAGTCATTTATCGCCTTCCTAACATTCTCTGGCCTTTAGTTATAATCACATTTTTACAAGCAAAGACCAAACCACTTTGTTTCAGCAAAACTGTGAAACGGATGACCAAAGTTTCTGACATGGTAAGGAGTATTGTCTCCAGAGTGAACAACTTTATCTTTTCTCAGACGAAGATTTTTCTCTTCACAAATAAGAGAGCAAGGGGTGGAGCCAAGATGGCAGTGTAGGAGCAGCAAGAAATCACAGCTCCGACACAGCCACATCAAATACCCAAAAAAATATGACTCTAAACAAATTCTAGGGCTCTAAAATGCACACAGATATATTCCCTGCTGAAGGCAGCTTGGCTCAAAGCAACCATTTTAACTCTGAGAGCAGAAACCAGCCCAGCCTGAAGCGGGCAGCTTTTGCCCTGGGGGCGGCTGGACAAGCCAAGCCCCACTGTGGCTGCAGCTTCAGGACAGCAGATCTGCAACAGCTGTGGCAGGATCCAGAATTATCCAGCCCTAAGGAAAAAGGACTCAGGTTAGTGGAACTTGGCTAAAAATCAGGGAAGAAAATCCATCCAGCCAAGCCGCCTCCAGGGCTAAGAAGTGGAAAGCAGAGGTTCTGCACCTGCCTCTACATTGCCGCTTCAGAGCTCCCGGCCTGCAGACGGCAGGGGGGCCAAGCTATCGAGGTCTTGGGTGGTGATCCTGAGGTTTTTTTTTTTCAGTGAGCCGGAGCTGAGGAGGGACCTAGCAGCCTCCTAAAAGCCCCAGCAATTTGGGACAGAGCCGTTCCCTCTGGAAGCAAAGTTCCACAGAACTAAAAAAAACATTGAATGGCCACCATGAATAAGCATAGGAAACAAAGTAAGAACAGCAACCAAACCCTAGATTCCTTCTTTGGGAAAAAAGGAACAAAGTAGGGAAAAGGAGGAAGATAATACAGTCAGAACTCCCACCCCAAAACCTTCCAAGAAACATGAAGATTGCCAAAAAGCTAGAGATCAGCTGAAGAAAGATTTTGAAAACCAAATGAGAGAAGTGGAAGAAAAATTGGGAAGAGAAATAAGAATGATGCAAGAAAATCATGAAAAGAGAGTCAACAACCTGACTGAAGAAATTAACACCTTTAAAAAATAGATTAACTCAAACGACAAAAGAGGCCCAAAAAGCCAATCAGGAAAAGAATGCCTTAAAAAGTCGACTTTGTCAGATGGAAAAAAAAATCTCAAAAGCATTCTGAAGAGAATAACTCCTTCAAAATTAGAGTGGAGCAAATGGAAACAAATGACTTTATCAGAAATCAAGATACTATTAAACAGATCCAAACAAATGAAAAAGTAGAAGGCAATGTGAAATATTTCCTTAAAAAAACCACAAATAAGAGAGCAATGAGAGCTTATTTCAACAAAATGCAAACATTGTATGGTACACTATGCCACATTATGGGACACATTTTGGGGATGAAATGGTGTATGAGAATTTTGGAAGGATTGTAGATAATGCTGTGGTTATATAGTTCAAAAAATAATTCAGAAGCAAATATTGCAAAGTTTAGCTTTTCTAATTGGGTGATATTTACAAATGACTATAAATATGGAAGGGAGACAGCTAGGTGGCTTAGTGAATAAAGCATTAGACCTGGATTCAGGCCTGGAGTCAGAATTTGAACCTGAGTTCAAATCCAGCTTCTGACTCTCATTAACTGTGTGACCCTGAGCAAGTCACTTAACTTCTGTTTGCCTTAATCCACGAAGAGGAAAATGGCAAACTACTCTGGTGTCTTTACCAAGAAAACCCCACACAGGGTCATGAAGAACCATACATGTCTAAATGACTGACCAAATAAATATGGAAGAAGATGGAATTTTTTTATTCTATAAATTAACCCATTTATTGTTGGACTACGGGATACAGATATTTTCTAAGAAGATTTTACTGGTCTTTCAATTCCTTCAGTCTTATGATGGCAGATTTGACTGTGACTGCAGAGGTGGTATTGTAAATCAGTGCACTACCAGCTACTGTTTTCATATAGGATCCACAATGCCAGATACCCACAGCCCGTCTCTTCATTTTGGCTTTGCCACAGCAGGAGCAGGTATACTTGGCATGCTGGCTAATTTCAATTTGCTTCACCATATTTCTGAGGGATGCACCATAACATGTTCCATATTTACCAATAATTTCAACCTTATTGGTATGTTTAACCATGTTACCAGTTGTGGGGCCAGAGCTTAGAGAGGCAGAACATGGAGTTTTTACAGTTGAAAGAGATGTCACTAATTTAGGTCTTCCCCCTGCAAATTTTTCTGATCTAAAAATCTCCATTTTCTCTTGATTTGGCTAAGGAGTGTGTGTGTACAAGTGTATGTGTGTTTGTTATTTTAAAAGAACAACATATTTGTACTTCAAAACAAGTGATTATTTTTTTTAAATAGAATAACATCACAATTCAATATCTGTTGTTTACTTTAAATGTCCCTTTTGTCGTAATATAAGTAGGATCCACTGGTATTTAAGAGATATAAATAATCTGTTTTACTCCCTTGGATAATCAGAGTCAATAATGGCATAACTGGACATCAGGTCAGCTTCAATCCAACTTTAAATGGCACATTATGATATGTGCTTATTATGTTTGTAGGATATCCATGGCATGCAGAGGAAGACAGTAGGATCTCTGTTTCTACTTTGAAACAGATCCACTAAAGAGCATCAATCTAAAAAACTGAAGTGAAAGAATCCCAAGGAAACATTTCCTTTTTGAACTGGAAACAAAGTGTAAAGGGCATATAGAATATCTTAAAGAAGGACAAAACTTTATAACTAGGAAGGACATACTAGTGAAAAACTTTCAATTTTACTGAGATAGCTGAGTACTGATTCATACCTTTTTGTATTTTCAGAACCTTGTACAATGTTCTATGTATGGTAAAGGTTCAATAAGTATCTATTGCTAATGATCTCTAACCCCTCGAGCAATCATTGCATAGGAACTTTTATACTTATCCATCATTATCATGAAACTATAGCTCAGTTGGTGGCTTTAGAAATCACATAGCCGAGGTATCAAATTTTTATAGACGAGGATCCAAGGTGCTGATAATTTGTCATGAAATCAGTATAGAAACCCTGGTCTCTGGCCTCAAGAATCGCAATCCAGTGTTTTATTTCCACTATGCCAAGAGGATCCAAATTGGGAATCATGGCTTAATCCCAAGGGAGCTGGGAGCAGTCAATCAGATGGTGGAAGAATGCATCACATTCCACCTTCCTCACAGTAGCCAGTCTTTGGGCTTGTTTTCAAAATGACCACACTTAACTTTATCCCCTAACATGCTCCACTTTACTCAGCTTCCTCTGATGTCCTACCTCACAATTTTCCCCATTCTAAATCAAGGATTAGCCCCTTAGGGTAGTTACAACCTAACCACTTCCTGGGCAATCATAGTAAAAACTCCCTTTCTTTCCATTCAGCATAGCCCCTCCCTTGCTTCCTAGATTGCAAAAAGGCTGTTACTCAGGGCTCTGTATTCCAAGGTAAGATCCCCTACTTTTTATTTTGAGTGGGACAAAGCAAGTCATTTCAACAGGCATGAATGGGTTATATGATCTTCATCACAGAATTCATTACATTATTTTCCCTCAGTCAGAATTTCCCTATTACTGCTGAGGACACCATTAGCTGTCCAATCACTCAGGGTCACAACTTTGGTGTCATTTTCAATTCATCATTCTCTTTCATAAGACAAATTCAATCAGCTGCCAGATCTTGCTGGCAACATATTTTATAAATGTTCCCTATTCTCCACTCTCACAGACTACCCTCTAGTTCAGGCCCTCATCATTTGTCACCTAAACAGTATCACTGACCTCCTAATGGGTCTCCTTGCATCAAATCTGACTATCTCATATCTCTACTTAATAAACCCCAGGAGTTCATTATTGACTTGAAGATCAAACATAATTTCATATCTATCTCATTATTTTATAATTTTATTTTATGTAAATTTTTATGTATATAATCTTTAAGGTTGTTGTTCTATTTGTCCTTCATTTTCAAAGAGGACCATGACATCAGGAAATGATGACATGACTTGCAGTTGACTTTGATTGCTGAGAGGGAGGGCTGTGCAAGGTTACCAGTCTCACTTTCTCTTCCAGAGTCATCTGGATCCAGGGACCAGATATTTATCAGGATGACTGAAGATGACCCAGGATGCAATGGGAGACCCTGGCCCTTTTAGGCTAAGGCCCTCTCATGTACTCACTTAGTAGTACATGTATATAACTTAGACATAAGTAAATGCATATATATTGGGGGCTGGTGCTCAAAGCATTTTTTTAAATTTTGTTTTAGTTTACATCATCCATTTCAGTGAGATTTTGAATTACAGATTTTCTCCCCATCTTTCCACTACCCACCACCCCAAAACAGTGATCCCACTGTATACCCCTTCCCCCAATCAACTCTCTCCTATATCCTCCCCCATCACCCCTCTGACTTTCCAGTAGGGCAAGATGGATCTCCCTACCCCAGTACCTGTATATTTCCCTCCTTCCTATTCCACCCCCCCCCGTACTTGTTGTATTCTCTACTTTGTCCCTGTCCCATACTTTATAGAAGTATGTGCTTCTAATAACCCTCCCCCCCAACCTGCCCTCCCTTCCATCATGCCCCCTCTCATCCCCTTCCCCTCTACTCTCCTGTAGGCCAAGATATCCAATTTAAAGTGTATGTCATTCCTTCCCTAAGCCAGCTTCAATGTGAGTAAGGTTGACCCATTCCCTTTTGCCTTCCTGTTCTTCCCCTCCATTATAACAGTTATCTCTTGTGTCTTCTATATGATTAACCCCGTTCTGTCTCTCCCTGTCTCCTCTCATATTATTTCTCTCCCACCTCTCAATTTCACCTTTTAAAATATTAGCCCATCCTATTCAATAGATCCTGTGCCCTCTGTCTATGCACACTTATACACACACACTCACATATGTATTCATATGCATATATACCCTCCTATATAGACATATGTGTATGTATACATACATACATACATATATATATATATATATATATATATATATATATATATATACACATTTATATT